>ONZH01008696.1:0-44983 GCA_900303285.1 Rhinella marina
AAAAAAAAAAAACGTGCTTTGTAGCCCTTAGAAGGGCTGTTGGGTTCTTTGTGGGTGATTCCTGCCTAACCAACAACTAAATTCAGGCCCTAACACTCTCCCTGACAGAGAGCAGCTCTATCCCTAATCTCATGCAGACCGCGTATGACGCGAGCAGCGCGGGACCAGATTCTTATATTCCCAGGTCATCTGATCTGGCCAGCCAATCCCTGCTATCGACTTGTAGGTGCCCCACGTGATGCTAGGAGGTACCAAAGACTCTCCTGCATGTTGATTGGCTGAAAAAAGGCGGCTAACATGCAGGAAGAGGAAGTTGCCATTTCCTCGAGGATCGCGATATGCTCGTCCGAGTAGCAAGCATATGCGAATACCCTAATGCTCGAACGAGCACCAAGCTCGGACGAGCATGTTCGCTCATCTCTAGTTGTCACACTTCAGCAAATGGCACTGCTCGTTTCCAGGGGTTAAGACCACCACTGCAGCACAATTGCGAAGTGGCTGGGACAGGAGCTGCTGTGCATGCGTGCCTACGCACACTCCCATGGTCCCGGCTACCAAAGAGCCTGGCGATTTCTCCTATATTGTGCAAGGATGACCACCGCTGCTGGATTGCAGTAAGTGGCCGTAACCCATGGAAATGAGCAGTGTATAATGTGGTGCAAAAATGAATCCAGCCAGCAAAGGAGCAATATGGACAATCACAATACATTAGTAAGTGCTTTGTATTAACTTTGTCTACATGAAAAATGCTATTTGCTGAAGTGAGACAACTCCTTTAATAACCACAGGTTTCAAAGTCTCCTTTGGAATTAACATCAGCACAAATAGTGTGCGCCAGGAGCTTAATGGCATAGGTCGTCCATGGCTGAGTAGTTGATGTGTTAGCCCAGCGGTCCGTGCTGGCGCTGCTGCCCCTACCTGCAGGCATGGGTGCCGGGCTCCATCTTTGCCACCTGATGCCATGCTCCATGCTCACAAGCACGGGCAGCAGGTAGCTTAAAGGGAACCTGTCATCTCCGAAACACCCCTGAACTAGAGTAAGCGGTGTATAGTGTAAGTGATGCTGAATCCGAATATGTAAGTTTTATCTTCATACTTACTTCCATTCTGATGTTGTGCTCCCACAAACCTGCAGTAAAATGCACTCAGTGGACTCCAGTGCTCACTCACATAATGGAGAGGACTCAAAGAAGAGTCCTCTCAATGCATTTTACAGCCGGTTTGTGGGAGCACAGCATCGGAATGGAAGTGAGTATGAAGATAAAACTTACATATTCGGATTCAGCATCACTTACACTATACACCGCTTACTCTAGTTCAGGGGTGTTTCGGAGATGACAGGTTCCCTTTAAGCTACCTGCTGCCCGTGCTTGTGAGCATGGCGCATGGCATCAGGTGGCAAAGATGGAGCCCGGCACCCATGCCTGCAGGTAGGGGCAGCAGCGCCAGCACGGACCGCTGGGCTAACACATCAACTACTCAGCCATGGACGACCTATGCCATTAAGCTCACTTACACTATACACCGCTTACTCTAGTTCAGGGGGTGTTTCGTAGATGACAGGTTCCTTTTAACTGTTGTATCTGCGCTGCATGCCAGATCTTACTTCCTGCTGGAGTCCTATACTGTTTGTTAGGGCTTGCATGGGCATGTCTCTCCTCCCTTGTGAGACAGCACGTACACGCCCTCTATCTCCCCAGCCTATGGCTGAATTGCAGGAAGTATTTAAAGGCACTTCCTGCCCCAGGAAGGCACCTGAGCATTCTTGGTCACTAGCTTGTCTAGTTCCTTGTGTGAAGGTGTTTTGAAGTTCTGCTTTTCTGTGTACCGGACCCCGCTTCTTGATTCAATAGACTTTGTTTGATTGCCACTGACTCTGGGCCTGCTCTGGAGTGGTACCTGGTAACTACCCTAATGGCCCAAGCCTATCCTCACCATCAGAGGCTCTAGTGAAAACCAGGTAGTCACTTAGTCATGCCCCTCCAAGGTATAGCGAGTCAGTGGCAAAGTGGGTCCACACCCACTGGCATAACAGTATGCCAAGCCTTACATCACCAAGAACAATGCCAAGAGTCGGATTGAGTGGTGCGAAACACACTGCCACTGGACTCTGGAACAGAGGAACCATGTTCTGTGGAGTGACAAATCATGCTTCTCTATCTGTCTGTCTGATGGATGAGCCTGGGTTTTGCAAATGACAGAGAATGTTACTTGCCAGGCTGCATTGTACCAGTTTGGTGGAAAAAAGAAAATGCTAAGGGTTTGTTTTTGAGGGGCTGGCCTAGGCCCCATAGTTTCAGTGAAGACATTTTGGACAATTGTATACTTTCAACTTTGTGCGAACAATTTGGGGAAGGCCGTTTTCTGTTCCAGCATGCATGACTGTGGCCTAGTACATGAAGCAAGGTATATGAAGGCATGGTTGGGGGAGTTTGGTGAGGAAAAGCTTAACAGGCCTGCACAGAGCTCTGATCTCAAGCCCATAGACACAGTTGAGATGAACTAGAATGGTGATTGTGAACCTGTCTCTCTCATCCAACATCAGAGCATTACAAATGCTCCTCTGGATGAATGGGCAAAATTCCCACAGGCACACTCCAAAATCTTGTAGAAGGCCCTCCCGGAAGAGTGGAAACTGTTTTAGCTGGAAAAGTAGGACCAACTTCATATTAATGCCTATGGATTGAGAATGGGATGTCATGAAAGCTCCTGTTGGCGTATTGTGAAGTGTCCCAATACGTTTGTCTGTATGGTGTATATACATAGTGTATACACACATGTACTGTATCTAGAATAAAACATATCTAATATGAGATGGTTCCTATGAAGGAAAACATGAAGTGAAAAACAAATGACATATGGAAATAAGACACTGTCAAAACTTTAAAGTGCCCCCTTATTAACTCTTTTATTTGCATTTAAACAGTCATATACTGAAGGTTGAAAGTAACTCATAGCTATGGGGATTGGTGAAAACATATTGACGTCTGTATGTTTATAGTACGGCTATTGTTCAATGTTTTCCCTTTATTGACATTTAGAAAAGTGAGGTTCAACTTCAAAGGGAGTGCATTTCACTCAAGAGACGTGAGGTGAAACAAATCAACCCAATTGACAGTTTGCTGTCTCTTGTGTGACAAGTTGTTAAGAGAAAGCTGAGTCCCTCTGGCTGAAATGCGATGAGTACGCTTTCTCTCGGAAAACTCTCTTGAACTTGACACACCTGTTTTCCTTGTCTGCCTCCGATCTGGCTGCATACCTGTAGCTGAGGTTTAACTGTCGTCTGCGGTTCTCATCATGTGGGTCTATGCCTCTCGGCTATGGTCTGGCATGCAGAAAGTATGCATGTATCAGTGACCTTCATGTTTGTGAAACTTTGCTCACTTTATTCAAGATTTCAAGCTGAAATAGTATTGTGGAAGCACGGTTTTAACCCTTTCAATCCAGGCCAATGATAAGCAGATCCATGTCACAGCATTGTATTTTAAGGGCTTCACATTGTATATTATTCTTTTTACCATCGCAGAGAAAATTTTTTACATTTGATTGCATTATTTCAAGTGGGAGGGAAAAAAACAAGGAGGAAACACCCAAGGCTCCTTTTCTGACACAAAGTCTCATGCACTTACATGTTGTTTTGTTACAGGGACTTTAGCGTGACCAAAGGGAGAAAATGATGCGTGTATAGCCTACACCTTAGAAAATGCTTATCACTTTATCAGTACTTTCAGTTACTTTTTCCAACATTTTTTTCACATTTTTGCTTAGTTTTGTCTAGTGCAAGGTATTTAAATTCTAGTCATAGCTTCATGCTTAGGTGTTTGCTACAGTTTCTCATTGTTTGTCATAGTTTTGAACCAGCCAGACATGCTGCACTTGTTATTGTCATATACCTTCGCAGAACCTTGCTGTGCTGCTAAACCACTGTAATGTAAAGGACTGACTGAGCAAGAATGAAATAGAAGCTATCTAGCACAAAATACGGTACAAGCACTGAAAGACAAAAATATTATCAGTGGTACCATGAAAATGCAGTTTAGGCCTCTTTCACATTAGCGGCAGCACGGATCCGGCAGATGAAGTGTGCTGCCGGATCCGTGCTGCCGCAGGGACATGTGTGGGGCCGGAACCGCGCTCCGGCCCCACACATGTCACACAGTACAGACACACACACACAGACATATACACATACAAATACACATACATACTTACATGCTCCGGCAGGTCTCCACAGCGCAGGAGGAGTAGGACGGCGCGCAC
Organism: Rhinella marina; assembly: GCA_900303285.1. Lineage (NCBI taxonomy): Eukaryota > Metazoa > Chordata > Amphibia > Anura > Bufonidae > Rhinella > Rhinella marina. Next base: position 4,261 of record ONZH01008696.1, read on the forward strand.
ATAGGACGATTTCCCACAGCGCCCTCTGCTGGGCGCCGGGTGGAATCATCCTATGTGTGCGCCGTCCTGCTCCTCCTGCGCTGTGGAGACCTGCCAGGAGCATGTAAGTATGTATGTGTATATGTCTGTGTATGTTTATGTGTATGTCTGTATGTGTGTATGTATATATGTGTGCAGGTGACGGATCCGTCATGATCTGCATTGAAAGTCAATGGAAGATGGATCCTTTCACCATTGTGTCACACCAAACAGATCCGTCCCCATTGACTTTCATTGGGGGGTCATGACGGATCCGTCTTGGTGCGGATGCCTGGACCGGAGAGCAAACCGCAGCATGCTGCGGTTTGCTCTCCGGTCTGAAGACGGAACGGAATGCTTTTAGGAGCATTCCGTTGTCTTCAGTTCAGTTTTGTCCCCATTGACAATGAATGGGGACAAAACTGAAGCGTTTTATTCCGGTATTGAGCCCCTATGACGGAACTCAATACCGGAATTATAAAACGCAAGTGTGGAAGTAGCCTTAGTCTAAAGGCATCATGCTGTTGTGGAGGACGAGCTGAGCAGACTGAAATATAGTTTTGTGGGAAAAGATTCTGTAAATAGTGTATTTCATTCATTTAAATCTCTGCCCCATGTCTGCAGTCCTACTCAATGAGTGGCAGCCAACAAGATAGCAAAGGCTGCTCACTTGACGAGATTGAGGGAGGCATTTGGTTGTGAAGGCCCAGGCCTGCCATAGTTAAAGGGGTTATTCGGGAAATCATATTGATGTCCTATCATTCTGGCGCTTACCAAGCACAGCACCATACATTGTATAGTGGCTGTATTTTGTATTGAAGCTCAGCCCCTTGATTTAAATGAGGCCAAGCTGAAACTAGGCCATGTGACAAATGTACGGTGATGACACATGGCCTAGGACTAGCACCCAGCCGCTTCTAACAATTCCCAGATAACCCCAGAGGTGCTCCCAATGTCTGAGATGGGACAACCACTTTAATAGGAACACAGCAATTTTACCATATTCTACAATCGTAAACCCTTGCAGCCTATGGTATAAGTGATCTAAAGAACGTGTTTTCAAAGCCCCTGGGAGGAAGGGCTACAATAAAATATAAGTTAAAAAGTTTTAATAAGTTTTTAAAAGCATAAAAACATACAAAAAGAATTACAAATTCAAATCAACCGCCTTTCCCCATTTTAGAAAAAAAACATAAGCAAGAAAAAATAAAACTGGTATCACTGTATCCAAAAAGGCCCAAGCTATTAAAATTTTCAAATATTTATCCTGAATGCTGTAATGGAAAAAAATCCATAAGGCTAGTTTCACACTAGCGTTGCCTTTTCCCGGGCTCAATACCGGAAAAAAACGCTTCAGTTTTGCCCCCATTTGTCAGTGGGGACAAAACTGAACTGAAGAGAACGGCATGCTCCTAAATGCATTTCGTTCAGTTCACTTGCGTCTCCAGACCGGAGAGCAAACCGTAACATGCTGCGGTTTGCTCTTCGTCCTGGGGATCCACATCAAGACGGATCCGTCATGACCCCCAATGCAAGTCAATGGGGATGGATCAGTTCGGTGTGACACAGTAGTAAACGGATCCGTCCTCCATTGACTTTCAATGGAGTTCATGACGGATCCGTCCCAGCGATGTTAAAGATAATACAACCGGATCCGTTCTTTACGGATCCACATGGTTGTATTATCAGTAACGGAAGCGTTATTGCTGAACCCTGCCGGATCCAGCAATAAAGCTAATGTGAAAGTAGCCTAAGGCTAAATCTATGTTTTTTAGTTGCTTCACCTCCCCTCCAACAATGAAGAAAAAGTGATTAAAATGTTATCTAAAGTCCAAAATGGTATCAATAAAAATTATATGTTGCCCTGCAAAATGGGTGTCACATATGGTGATGCAAAGATTAAAACATAAAAAAAAAAAACTATATACATTTGGTATCCATTATAATAGTACCACGGGCAGGTTTGACCATAGACCTTACAGGGAAATTTCCTGGTGGTACGATGCCCAGGGGGGCGGCCAGTGGATGTTTTTGTGCTGCTGGCAGTATTTTGTGATGGACTGTGGTATTTGGCTCTGTTGGGGTGGTATAATGTGCCACAATATGGTAATGCTGGCTCTGCCCTCCATTAATTTGGACCTGACTGCAAAACAGGGCCACTTTTAGTATTTTTTCCAGGGCCACTTTAGGTTCCCAGTTTGCCACTGAATAGTACTCACCAAAAGTATAAAAGAAAGTTAATTTTTACCATATGTGAATACTATAAAAAGTAAACCCATAATACTGTGGCGGAATTGTATTTTTTTTCCAATTGTATTATAGCACTGTGAACAATCCTGAAGAGGAGTCTACAGTAGACTCCTTCATTATCAACAGATATAGAAAAAAAGCTCCATTCTCCTGCAGTTGAGTCGCCAGCAACACTACCACTAATGACAGAGATGTCCAGGCCAGAGGTCTCTAGACAAGAGGTCTCAAGCCCAGAGGTCATCTGATGGTGTTTCATTTGTTTAAGGGGGGATTGAAACAGGACTGAGAGGCAAGAAGAAGCTGTGCTGAATAGTCGAACCCCTTACCTTCAAAATGTGTCCAAAGAAAGGCACATGAGGTGTCTAGGAGTAATTTCCTCTAGATTGACTTTTAACCTGGGCTGCAGTAGCCTGTTGACATGGCACCCTTTGTTGATCGAGCAAAATACAGAAATTTGTGCCCAACCTAACTACCCCTCTCTCCAAGTTTCTCTTGGGCCACAACTACCTGCTCAAAGGGTGCAGCTATATTTGCAACCTCTTTATTCTCAAGACTAGGAACAATTTTTCAAACCACCCTACCAAGGGCATTCTACGTCCTGCGTACAGACTAGAGAGGGGATCCTGCCTTCCACCCAAACCCCTGGTCCTTTTGGAAGAGATCTTTAAAGGGTTTCTGTCATCAGAAATCTTGCTATAAAACCTTGTGTAATTTGCAATGCGCAAATTACACCTGATGACAAATATGTTATTTGTATAGCTATCTGTTGCGCCGTTTTTGGGAAAATTAATGTTTTAAAATATGCAAATGAATGTTCCTAGGTGCAGGGGGTGGTAACCCTGCACCTAGTATCGCCGTATCCCCACCTCTAAACCCTCCTCTGTTCAGTTGATTGACAGGGCCAGGCAGCTAGCTCTGTGGGCTGCCGGCCCTGTCCGAGTCCGAAATCCCGCGCCTGCGCAGTGCGAATAACAATCCGTGCATTGAGGAAGCCGGGACCCGGGCGGGCGGCAGCTCTCAATGCGCCTGCGTGGATTGTTATTTGCACTGCGCAGGCCCGGGATTTCGGACTCGCCCACAGAGCTAGCTGCCTGGCCCTGTCAATCAACTGAACAGAGGAGGGTTTAGAGGTGGGGATACGGCGATACTAGGTGCCGCCCCCTGCACCTAGAAACATTCATTTGCATATTTTAAAACATTAATTTTCCCAAAAACGGCGCAACAGACAGCTATACAAATAACATATTTGTCATCAGGTGTCATTTGCGCATTGCAAATGACACAAGGTTTTATAGCAAGGTTTCTGATGACAGAAACCCTTTAAGATTTTTTATTTATTTGTTTTTATTTTTTTGGTTTCTTTGGTTGTCCATCAACTTTGTTAAGCTGATGGCCAACTTATTGCTGGAGAGCCAAACGCCCAACAATGAAGAAACAGAATAAAAGGTAAATATGATCCAAATGAACTGACTGACGTGTTTTTTTTTTACAAAATCCCTAGGAGCACATTGTGAGTGATCCATATTTTTAGGTGCCAGATTCAGTGCTTAGTAAGTAAATTAATACAAGACTGACATAGCTGTTACTCATTTCTTGTAGGAGTTAAGACATTCTCTTTCTAGTGCTACCATTTAACTACAGATCTATGTTCCTATGGTTTGGCTCATGTTCTGTTCAGAAATTTATTTCATATGCATTTATCTGATGAAAAAACATGAGAAAATGTTGTGGTTGAAAGAAATAGTCTAAACAAAGTCTATAATTCTGGGAAGTGTCACTCAATAGCTCAGTAAGCATGAACCTTTTTTTTTTAAATTGTTCACTTTCTCCCTTATAGCCAAAGATATTACAACTTTGTAAAGTATGAACTGATTCACTTTTGGTTTCCTGAACATATTTAGGCTATGATAACATCACTGTTTTTTTTTTCTGTTGTGCTGCAGTGAAAATAACAGATGCCGTGTTCTGATATTTGATGGAAATGAATGGAGTACAATGGATCCCATTGATTATAATAGGGTCCATTGGGTTTGGATCAGGATGCCCATCATTTTACTGGACAAAATAGTGCAGCATACTGTACTATTTTGTCAGGTATTTTAATGGAATCTACAACGGAAGCTCATAATAGAGCCTCTAAACCAAATATATAATGTATGTGTCATTAACATTTGCTATATAAATGATTATTATTGTATAATGGATTCTACAGAACATGTCTTTATTGAATACAACACACTCAGGTAGAGGATTAAGCTTCTGCACAGGGCAGTTATCTATATTTAAAGGCATACTGTCATACTGTTAAAAGATGTTTGAATCAGTGTCCCCATTAAAAGGGCATCTGTCAGCAGATTTGTACCTATGAAACTGGCTGACCTGTTGCATGTGCACTTGGCAGCTAAAGGCATCTGTGTTGATCCCATGCTCATATGTGCCCACATTACTGAGAAAAATTAAGTTTTAATATATTTAAATGAGCCTCTAGTTGTAAAGGGGACGTTGTTATTACACCTAGAGGCTCAGCTCTCTCTGCAACTGCTGCACTTTGGTTAACAGGACCCTGTCAGGGCTGGGATACACAGAGAAGGGGTAAGTGATCCCTAAGCTTAATCCCAACCCCTTTCCCTGCCTATTGCCCACTCAGGCTAACCCCTGAGTCGACAACCTGAAGACTTGAAATACACTAGCAAAAGTGCAGGGGATGGGAAGACAAACAAGACAGACAAGCAAGAACCAAATGGGTAGTCAGGTAGCCGCGTCAAAACCAGGAGAGTACGTCAGGAACAAAATCAGCAAGCAAAGAGTAGTCAAAAACACGCCAAGGGTCAAAGAACAACAAGAGTCTAAACTGCAGAGCAAAAATGTCAAACCAGGTAGTAGCAAGGAAACTCCAAACACTGGCACCCAGGTAAACATTTGAGGGCCTTAAATACCTAGCAGACCCCACCCAACCAGCTGACTGGGAGGAGAAAGCAAGGAACAAAAACTTAACTCATGAGATACCAAATGAACAGAAAATAAACAGACACTATATTGCTCGCGTTTTCCGGCGACCAGTAACAGGCCGCAAGCGAGAGTGCGCACCAGCCACGTCCCTGGCACTTATGACCGTCGCGCGCGTCCCCTGCCTGGGACGCGCATCCACAGCCAGAGACCGTCGGCTGGAGGAGAAGCCTGCCGAAATAGCGGACGAAGCCTGTCCACGGGCAACCACCTCGCCACCAGAGTCAGAGAAAGGACCAGCAGAACGGGTGCAATGACTGCCGGTCCTGACAGTACCCCCCCTTTAGGAGGGGCCTCCGGACCCTTAGAACTCAGAGATGGTTTAGAAGGATGACTCTGGTGAAACAATCTCACTAACCGGGGTGCATGCACATCCCTAGCAGAGACCCAAGATCTATCTTCTGGACCGAATCCCTTCCAATGGATGAGGTACTGAAGGGAATTCCTCACCAACCTAGAGTCCAGAACCCTCTCCACCTCATACTCAAGATCTCCATCCACAACAGACGGAGAGGGAGGGTCAGGGAGGGGTACAACAGGGTCAACATAGCGCTTTAGCAGATTTTTATGAAAAGTTTTGTGGACCCGCCATTCAGGGGGCAACGCAACCTTGAAAGATACCGGATTAAACACATGAGTTATGACAAAAGGACCGATGAACCTAGGAGCAAATTTCAGAGACGGAACTTTCAATTTGAGGTTTTTAGTAGACAACAAGACTTTATCACCCCACAACAAAAGTTTCAGAGACAGTATGTTTATTCCTGGAATGGTGGACCATTTGGCTTTGTGATTTTTTCAAGTTCTGCTGAACTCGTGACCACACTGTGCACAGTTGATTAGTTATGGATTCTGCCCGAGGAGTATCAGAAACAGAACACGATGAGAAAGAAAACCTGGGGTGAAAACCATAATTACAGTAAAAGGGTGATGTGAGTGTGGATGAACTAGTGTGATTGTTGATAGCAAATTCAGCTAGCGGGAGATATGAGGCCCACTGATGCTGACAGTCAGAGATAAAAAGACGAAGGTACTGGATCAGCTCCTGATTCATCCTCTCCGTCTGCCCATTGGTTTCAGGGTGAAAGGCAGAAGAAAAGGACAATTTAACCTCTAATTTTGAACAGAAAGCTCGCCAAAACTTAGCCACAAATTGTACCCCCCTGTCGGATACCACCTCATCAGGAATACCATGGAGACGAACCACATGCTGGATAAACAGATCAGCCAATTCTTCCGCTGATGGCAGTTTTTTCAACGGAATGAAATGACCCATTTTAGAGAACCGATCCACCACCACCCAAATGACAGTGCACCCCTGGGATGGTGGCAAATCGGTAACAAAGTCCATGGAAATGTTAGACCAGGGTTTGTCTGGCACTGGGAGCGGGAGAAGAGGTCCCTCAGGATGTCTCCTGGGGATCTTTCCCCGCGCACAGACTTGACAAGCCTGAACAAAAGCATAAACGTCAGTATGCATACGTGACCACCAATAATTTCTTTTCAGTAAATCTAATGTTCCCCGAAACACCTGGGTGACCTGCTAGCACTGAACAATGTGTCTCCTCTAACACTCTCAAATGGCAAGACATGGGAACAAACAATTTGCCTTCCGGAAGGTCTTTAGGAGCAGAATTTTGTTCAGCAAGAATTTGAGAAGAGAGGTGAGAGGAGACAGCTGCCAGTACAATACCTGGAGGTAAAATGTTACCAGACTCAGACTCCGAACCCTCAGGAATACCGAAACTCCGGGATAAAGCATCAGCTTTAACATTTTTCGTACCCGGTCGGTAGGCAACAACAAAATTAAAACGTGAGAAAAACAAGGCCCATCTGGCCTGACGAGCATTGAGACGTTTTGCACTATCAAGATACACCAGGTTTTTATGGTCTGTGATCACTGTCACTGGGTGAAGAGCTCCCTCCAAAAAATGGCGCCACACTTCAAAAGCCCATTTGATGGCAAGGAGCTTGCGATTCCCAATATCATAATTTCTTTCACATGAAGAGAATTTTTTAGAGAAAAATGCACATGGCCTGAGGTTTGTGAGAGCAGAAGACCCTTGAGATAATACTGCCCCTACACTGACCTCAGAAGCATCTACCTCTACAATGAAGGGTTGAGAGAGATCAGGCTGAATCAACACAGGGGCTGTAGAAAAAGCTTTCTTGAGCTCCTGAAACGCAGAGGATGCAGCAGGAGACCAGTTGCTAGGATCAGCCCCCTTGCGGGTAAGATCCGTGAGTGGTTTGGCGATTACGGAAAAGTTTTTTATAAAGTTTCTGTAGTAATTGGCAAAACCTAGAAACCGTTGAAGGGATTTTAAGTCAGTGGGGCGGACCCACTCTGCTATCGCCTGAACCTTACACGGATCCATCTGTACATCGGAAGGAGTGACCACATAACCCAGAAATGAAACCTTTTGCACACAAAAAATACATTTTTCCAACTTAGCGAACAAAGAGTTTTTTTGCAACCGGGACAACACAAGGCGAAGATGTTCATGATGGGTGGGCAGATCTGGAGAAAAAATTAAGATGTCATCCAGATAGACCACCATAAAGACCCCAATAACATCATGAAAAATGGTATTCATAAAACCTTGGAAGACTGCCGGGGCATTACTCAGACCGAAAGGCATAACAAGATATTCAAAGTGCCCCAGTGGTGTGTTAAAAGCAGTCTTCCACTCATCTCCTTCCCGAATCCGAATCAGATTATACGCTCCCCTTAGATCTAATTTGGAGAACCAATTAGCCCCAGAAACCTGATTCAGAAGGTCCGGAATAAGAGGTCCAGAATTCTTGACCGTGATTTTATTTAATTCGTGGTAATCAATACACGGCCTTAACCCACCATCTTTTTTCTCCACAAAAAAGAACCCAGCCCCCGTTGGGGACTCAGAAGGTCTAATATGCCCAATAGCCAAGCTTTCATCAATATACTGCTTAAGCGACTCTCTTTCAGGTACAGACAGATTATAAATACGACCCTTAGGCAGCTTGACTTTGGGCAAGAAATCTATCTTACAGTCAAAATCCCTATGAGGAGGAAGGACTTGAGACAGGGGTTTGGAGAATACATCTGCGAAATCAGAGATAAACTCCGGGATCCCAGCATCACATGCAATCGTGGTACAGAGTGAAACCAGAGACATATGGGCCTTACACTGAGGACCCCAGCGAACAAGATCCAGTGTACCCCAGTCAATAACTGGATTATGTTCCTGGAGCCAAGGCATCCCCAGGATAACGTTCACCGACAAATTTTTCATAACCAGAAAAGAACAATATTCTATGTGTAGTGCACCCACCACCAATTTTATCTCGGGGGTGCGGAATTTGACCAAACCAGCACGCAATGGGGTCATATCCACACTTGATACTAGGATAGGAGGGGACAACGGAATCATGGAAGACAAAACCTGGGACACAAAATCCAAGTCGATGAAATTAGCGGCTGCACCCGAGTCCAGAAAAGCCAGACCTGTACATGAGGCTGACTGGACCTCAATAGTGCAGGGCAAAAACATTTTAGAAATTTTAGGGAGTACCTGAGCTCCTAGGCAGTCCTCCCGACAACTGCCTAGGAGCGGAAGTTTTCCTGCTGTGACTTCTTGGGACAGGCATTTAGCTGATGTTCGGGACTCCCACAGTAGAAACATAGTCGATTCTTCCGGCGATGTTCTCTCCTCTGCTCTGGGGTGATACTGCCGAGCTCCATTGGTTCAGGCCCAGGTAGAGATGAGACCGGACTGAGGGTCGGCCGAGGAGCGGGAGACACCCGAGGTGGTCGTCTGGACCTTAGGAGTCGATCTGCCCGGATGGCGAGGGTCATAGCTTCGTCAAGAGTTTTAGGTTCTGCATGAGCTAATAAAGTCTTTTACCTGGTCTGAGAGGCTGGTCATGAATAGTTCTTTCAAGGCGTGATCGTTCCACCCCCGAGTCCGTCACGTACTGTCTGAACATAGCACAATATTCTTCCGCCATTTGTCTACCCTGACAGAGGGATAACAAGTGGGAAACCGCTAACGCAGGTCGGTCTGGTTCATCATAAATCTGACCCAGTGCAGAAAAAAAACTGTCCAGAGAAGAACGCAGAGGTGAATCAGGAGGTAAGGAAAGCGCCCAATTTTGCAGGTCACCCCGCAGGAGAGACATAACCAACCCCACCTTTTGCGCTTCTGTCCCAGAGGACCGAGGTCGTAAAAAAAAATAAGTTTACACCCTTCCCGAAATGAAAAAAATTTCTTACGATCGCCAAAAAAAAGGTCAGGAAGGGGAAACCTTAGGTTCAGGTGCAGGTAACTGAACGGCCAAAGGTGGCACCGGGGCCGTAGCATGCATGTCTTCCTGAACCTGAAGGCGGATAGCCAGATCTTGAACCAACTTGGTCAAGGCCTGGACCTGTGCGTCCACAGCTGACATGGGCTCCATAGGTGGAGTGAACGTAGCTGGACGTATGCAGGTTGCAGGCCTCTTTTGGGCCAGTGATTCTGTCAGGGCTGGGAATCACAGAGAAGGGGTAAGTGATCCCTAAGCTTAATCCCAACCCCTTTCCCTGCCTATTGCCCACTCAGGCTAACCCCTGAGTCGACAACCTGAAGACTTGAAATACACTAGCAAAAGTGCAGGGGATGGGAAGACAAACAAGACAGACAAACAAGAACCAAATGGGTAGTCAGGTAGCCGTGTCAAAACCAGGAGAGTACGTCAGGAACAAAATCAGCAAGCAAAGAGTAGTCAAAAACACGCCAAGGGTCAAAGAACAACAAGAGTCTAAACTGCAGAGCAAAAATGTCAAACCAGGTAGTAGCAAGGAAACTCCAAACACTGGCACCCAGGTAAACATTTGAGGGCCTTAAATACCTAGCAGACCCCACCCAACCAGCTGACTGGGAGGAGAAAGCAAGGAACAAAAACTTAACTCATGAGATACCAAATGAACAGAAAATAAACAGACACTATATTGCTCGCGTTTTCCAGCGACCAGTAACAGGCCGCGAGCGAGAGTGCGCACCAGCCACGTCCCTGGCACTTATGACCGTCGCGAGCGTCCCCTGCCTGGGACGCGCATCCACAGCCAGAGACCGTCGGCTGGAGGAGGAGCCTGCCGAAATAGCGGACGAAGCCTGACCACGGGCAACCACCTCGCCACCAGAGTCAGAGACAGGACCAGCAGAATGGGTGCAATGACTGCCGGTCCTGACAGACCCGGTGTGATGATGTTTACACTGCCTGGCCCTGTCGATCAAGAGAGAGCAGAGCCTTTAGGAGTAATGGCAATGCCTCAGTTGCTCCTAGAGGCTCCTTTGTATATATTAAAACTATGGGAACAAGGGACCAACACAGACGCCTTCAGCCACAGACCCAAGGTGTAGAGTCCTAAGCCATCATTACTTCTCTAAAAAAGCTGTACCAGCATATAACCTATGCAGAGCACTGCATTGTCACTATGCACCTGGTCAGCCTGGGCGAACGGAGTCACACCGGGAAGGAACTGCTCTACATTGTCAACCAAGAAATCAAATCCTGGCTGTCTCCTCTTCAACTGGAGATAGGAACTACGGTCACTGATAACGGGAAGAACAATCTGTCCTCTGTCAGGGAGGGCTGACCCATGTGTCCTGCATGGCGCATGTCTTCAATCTGGTTGTCACCCAGTTCCTGATGTCTTCCACCCAACTGCTAGACGTCTTGAAAATGTTTAGGAAACTGTGCATGCACTTCAGCTACTCTTACCATGAAAAACACAGCCTCCTTGAGCTACAAAGGTAGAATGGTGTCCTCTTACATCACCTTATATGCAACGTTTCCACACGTTGGAACTCCACCCTCCACATGTTGGACTGACAGTATGAGCAGAGGAAACCCATGACCGATTTCTTGATGATGTAGATGGACAGGACTACACCCCAGTGTAACTTTGACATCAGTCAGTGGTTGCTCATGTGTGAGACCTGCTATGTGCTCAGGTCCTTTGAGGAGGTCACTTTATTTGTCAGTCGCCAGGACTACGGGATAAATGATGTCATTCCACTCTTTCATGTCCTAGAGGGGATGCTGATAAATTTGACTGGTGAGGGGACAGAAGACGGCCATCTAAGCCCTGTGAAGGCTGAACTGACTCAGGACGTTGAGGAAGAGGACATAAATTGCCCAAGCAACAGGAGAGGAGCAGGAGGAACATGAGGAGCTAGAAGGTGACAAGGAAGACGACACAGATGACCTCAACAGGCCATGGCAGTATGCAGTGGAGATGGAGGTATGGAGCCCCTCCGAGCCCCTCCCCTCCTGGAGCAACCAGGATTTCCAGACACCAGTGTCTGTTACAACAGACTAGTTAATTCTGGCAGTAATTATCTGATTGTAGTGTCCTGCACACCAGAATATTGTGACAAATGGCCTGTTACTTCTGCCCACGTGCGGCTGCCACTATACTAATGCTGTCACCCGCCTGATGCCACGCGCCTGCTCCCTCTACTGCCATACTGCCATCTGCCCCTACTGTGATCTGCAACCATCTTGTGCTGTTACTGCCACAGCTGTTGCCCCCCCCCCCACACACTCTGTTATGGGGCCACTGTTGTGACTCTTCATGCTGTTGTCACCCTCACCAGTTTGTTACCGGGCCACTAGCGTCCGTTTTGCCATGTTGACATCACCATTTATTTTTCTGTTCTTCTGATCCATCAGAAGAACAGAAAAATAACAAAATAAAACAGGTCCTGTCGTTTAAGCATCCAGAAGGCCTCTATCAGTATTTTGTGTCAGGATTTGATCATGATTTGGAAGCCAAAAGCAGGGGTGGGTCCAAAACACAGAAGACATGCAAATATTTTCAGCACATGTTATCTCTGTTTTATGCCCACTCCTGTTTTTGCCTTACCAATACTGATCAAATGCAGACCAAATACTGATGGTGTGAAAGCTGATTCTCAAACTACAGGATCTTCTTTTTGGGCTGTTCTTCTGATGGATCAGAAAAACGGAAGAATAAACAGTGATTTGAACACAACATTACTGCTGACACCCTCCCCACTCTCATGGGGCCACTCCTTGAATTTGGGGCCACTGCAAGGTTAAATCCAGGCCGATAAATTACAGCTGACACTAACATTGACCACTAAGGTTGAGTTCCCACTTCTGTTATTTGGTCAGTTATTTCCATCACTTATTGTGAGGCAAATTCAGGTATCATGAATAGATTTGCACTGTGGTTTTGACGCTCACAATAAGTGATTAGAATAATTGAAGTGTGAACTAAGTCTAATAGTGGTGCACAGTCATTCTACATCTAACAGAAGGGATTTAAATGCATGTGTTTGCACTGCCATAACATGGATTAAAATAACCTTTTTTTCTCAACTATTTTATTTGCGCTGCCTTCATGTCCTTAATTTGTTCCACTAAAGAGTCATTGGGACACCTGCAGGGGCGCATCTTTTTTTTTGCTTTGCTGAAGGAAACTTTAAGGTTTTGTTTTTATTTGTTTAGCTAGTTTTTATTTGTTTAGAGGTTAGCTAGAAATGTTGATGGCCTGCATAATGGTCTGCATGGCCATGTATGTGACCTGCCTTTCATTCAGTTGCACAGTAGCTGTTTTGCTACCAGAAAGGGCTAGCAATACATGTTGTTGCACTGCACAATCATGTACACCAGGATAGATTCTCCCTAAATTTTAACTGCAGGCCGGGACAGAGCTGATTTAACACGTTTTTGTGACAAATTAATTTGTATCGAAGCAAATTTTGGGAAACTTCACTCATCTCTATCAATGATCACACAACCAAGGTGGTGTATACACAACCTGCTGGGGTGTATGTGTTTTGTTGTATGTGTTGTGCTCATAACTAATGGTGGCACCTCTACAAATGCTGGATATCCTCCTGTGGATTGTCATTGCAAGCTCTTTGGATCCATATTCAGCCAAGGTGGTTTTTGGCTGCTGTGAATGGGAGATCTGTCAACCCATCCAGTACCAGACATTCTCCATGGAGAACAGATCTGGTGATTGAGCTGGTCAGGGAGGCTGCTAGATAACCTGAACAGCATGCTGTGTAGCTTGGGCAGTGTGTGGACGGGTTATCTTATTTGAACACATCTAATAACTTAATAAAAAAAGGAAGTAGGACTGGTTCTACAATATCCTGGACATACCGAAGGCTGGTTGGTGTTACCTTCACGAATACTATGCTAGAACCATGCTAGCTAATGACACCCCACACCATGACACCTGGTGTTGGTTCTGTGTGTCTCCACACTATACATGATGGCATTAGGTGCTATCCAGCCCTCCTGTGAACTCTGATGTGAACATCATTATTACCAAGGCTGAACCTGCTTGCATTAGTGAGCATTATTGTTGGCCATTGATGGCTGCATCAGAGTTTGCAGGAGGGCTGAAGAGCACACACTGCCATCATGCATAGTGACTAGACACACAGGACCAACATCAGGTTCCATGGTGTGGGACGCCATTAGGTACTCATCTTGTATTTTTGGAGGGAATATTGACCAGCCTTTGGTATGTCCAGGGCATTGTGGAACCAGTCTTTTACTCAGTTATGAGACATGGTAGTCCAACACTGCCCGTGCTACACAACATGCTCTTCAGGGTATTCAGCATCTTCCCTGACCAGCTCAATCATCAGATCTCTCCCCCTTTGAGAATGTCTGGGACTAGATGGAGCAACAGATCTCCCATGCACAGCAGCCAACAACCACCTTGGCTGAACTATGGAATGACATATCAAAGGAATATATCCAGTTACTGCATTACCGGTACCATGCCAGAGTGGAATCCTATATGAAAGGGAGATGTCACCTAGTATTAATGTGACCCTGCCTCAATATATTCCTTAATTAAGAGAGCATAACTTTGGTTGTGTGATCATTGACCAAAAACCGCTAGCAGAATAATCAATCAGCTGTTAGCAGAAGCCATAGGTTCCAGAAGTAAACAGTGTGTGGAGCTGGAACACCACATCTTAGTACACTGAGCTCAGCTCCTATTCACTTGAATCGGAGCATCATCTTCAGTACTCGACATCAGGCACTACACTGTGCATTAAGTTGTGGTGTAACAGCTCCGAAGAATGTTTACTTTCGTAACCTGCAGTTGCCAATAACAGCTGGTTGGTGGGGGTGTTGGCCCCCAACAATTTCATAATGATGACTGGCATTGGATATGGCATCAATATGGTGGTCCTGGAAACCCCCTTTAAATGAGTAATAAGCAATTGTTATGCCACTTGCCATGAAGCAAAGACAATACAATACTAGTATTACTGAAGAAGGCCAGATATCTCATCAGGTAATAAAACGTGCAATTTTTGCTTTACAATTAGATCTGGCACGGAAGCAATCACATGAGTATACTTAACAAGATTATATTTACTTAAGACAAACTTTAGACTCTTACAACAATCATAAAATCTGTCTGAAAGTCTTAACATATGGGCTTTGACAGTCTGCACATGATTCTTATGAACGTTTAGTGAAGAATTTAATTCAAACAATCTACAGTATTTGTGTGATTTCCATTGTAAAGTGTAAATGAACATATTCTCACCATAAGATTACTGTCATCTTAAGCATTGCTGGCATATCGCTAGGATATGCCACCAATGCCTGATAGGTGTGAGTCCTACCTCTGGGACTTGCACTTATCTCTAGAACGGAGCCTGCAAAGTGAAGGAGAATGAACTGGCATATGCAGCCAGCCTCCACTCATTTGTATGGGGTGCGAAAAATAGTCGAATGGCGTGTTCAGCTTTTTTTGCAAGTCCCATAGAAATTAATGGGAAGCACGGCTACTGCTCCATTCAATTCTATGGGGCTGTTCCACAGGGATGCTCAGCAGATCCACAGAAATTAATAGAGGGTGGCCGCTCACCTTCACTTGGTATGCTCCATTCTAGAGATAGAACCCTATGAAGAAGTGTATTCTGGTTTTAGGCTTTAGTTTAATGTCTAATAAACATTTCAGCCTCATTTGTAAAAAGTGCCTAACAGAGACATTTCCTAAACTGTTCTTGAAAAATTAAAGCTGTCTTGGTTGTTGTGAGCAATAAGGCCATTTTTTTGTTAGAAAGTTTTGATAAAGGAAGTCCTTTGTCCATATTGCCTAAACCAGGGGTAGGCAACCACTGGCACTCCAGCTGTTGTGAGACTACAACTCCCAGCATACTCACTTGCTCTGCTTTTCTCAGAGCTCCCACAGAAGTGAAAGTAGCCTGCAGGGAATTGTAGTTTCACAACAGCTAGAGTGTCAAAGGTTGCAGACCTCTGGTCTAAACATACATATTACCTACATTAGTACTTTAAGGGGTTGTCCGAGTTTTTTTTTTGTCCTTTGTATGTTTCTAACTAGTCAAATACAACAGCTTTTCCATACACTTTCTGCTTCTAAACTTGCTGGTTTATCAGATTTCACTCAGGGTCACATGACCTGTGATGTCAGCTTCCCTGCCTGCTAATCTTGTATTCGTGCACCAAGATAACAGCCTGTACACCAGACGTCACTGGCCACGCCCCCTGCTCTGCCACTGCTGCTATCTGTTCTCTCCTTGTATTCTTTCAGATAAAACATTAACCCCTTCAGCCAGAACACACTGAAGGCTTTACAACAGCAGCTGCAGATGTAAAGAGACACAGGATCTGCCATCCTCACCCTACAGACACAGAGCTGACACTGGAGCTGATCTGGAGATCTGGAGTATTGTACAAGAACAGGTAGGGGGAAGATACTGTGTGTATCAGCAGTGTCATTGTACAGCTGGGATTTGTAGTCCTACACATACAACATGCTGCTGAGTATTCCAGCAGACATGTCACTCAGGGCAGCTCTTGTATTCACTCCCTTTGCAGAGCAGGAAGGGGGAGGGGCAGAGATTGTTATTACTGCATGTAAACAATGGCCAGAAGAGAACTAGGGAAATGAGGAAATATAGATTTTTTTTTGCCTAAAACTTGCTTAACTTAGTTATATATTGCTGCCCATCAGATTTACAGTACTATATATTTTTCTTTCATAACTCGGACAACCTCTTTAATAGCAAATTGAGCTGTGCAGCTGATATGTTTTACTCATAGGAGGATTGTCTAGTATTTCTAAAACTTTCCTTAACCACATACCCCCTATCCAAATATATTACATCATAGTAACTCCAAGGCTGTGATCATAGACTCTGCTGCCTATTGAAAACACATATGCCACTGTTTGATTTGTATGACACATTGGTTGATGCATGTGTACATTATCTCAGACTTTGTAAAGCAGTCGAGACAGGCTGGCAGTCAAAGGGTAACAGAAGGCCAGTAATGCAAAGTTCCCAACCTTTCAAGATCATGTAGGACAGTTCAAGATTCCAGCAGCAGTCCCAGGATGGTTGCGGCATGTCCTGCTTTCAAATGTATCTGTATCTTGAGGATGCAGATACAGTTGAATACAGTGGTGAAGCAATGAGCTGTCAGCAATCTGTTCCATCATTTCTGAGCCGGTACTCTCCCCAGCAGCAAGCGCAATGAGGTGACATCATCGTGCCTGCTGGCCTATAGTTATAGACTACAAATAAGCCCTGTGTAGTCTGATTCTGCAGTCATGTATTAATTTTTATCTGTTGCCTCTACCAGGGCTGTGGAGTCGGAGTCGTGGAGTTGGAGTCGGTGTCCATTTTGGTGGAGTCGGAGTTGGAGTTGGTATAAAATGGACCGACTCCACAAATATAGAATAAATTGGTACAGTTAGTTCAGTGAAAATGATGAAATGTCCTATAAATGTCTGTTCTATTCCTGATCTAAGGATCTAGGCATTTAGTTGAGATGACTGTATGCTGCCCTTTATGTAGATGCTCAGTAGTGAAGCTTCTCCGCTACAGATCAGAGGAAAAGGCACTGGGAAGGAATGGCTGCACTCATCTCAGATCTACTAGAGAAAACAGGATTAAAGGGGTTTTCTCACTAGTTACAAAGATTAGCTTTCAGGGACAGTTAAAAGAAGACATTTTTTATATACATTGGTCAGTCCATGAACTATAGACAGTTCAACAGGTCTCTCACTGCACACAGGTTTCTATGGTAACCTGCAGACCAGAAAGACTGTTATCTGATTGGCTGAGAGCAGTGAAGAATGATGGGACTGAGCTCTGAGTGATTACCTGCAGTAAGCCAAAGGTACAAGTGTTGTGAGGACTGAGAAGCATGGCTTTACCTGTAATTGTGTTAGAGATCACAATCTCCTGCTCTGTCAAAGTAAGTTAATATATGCTAATTACTGCTGGAGACCCACCCATAGCCTGAGGAGGCAGAGTGAGTGCAAACTTCCTGTCAGCCAGTGAATCAACCTGCTGAGAAAACCCCTTTAAAGGGGTTGTCTCACTTTAGTAAGTTGCATCTATCATGTAGAGAAAGTTAATACAAGCCACTTACTAATGTACTGTGATTATCCATATTGCTTCCTTTACTGAATGGATTCATTTTTCCATCACATTATACACTGCTTGTTTCCATGGTTACAAACCACCATGCAATCCATCAATGATGGCCGTGCTTCCACAATATAGGAAAAAGCACTAACTTATGTGCGCTCCCATGGTCTCGCCCACTAGAGGGGCTGATGCTTTTGCCTATAGTGTGAAAGTGAAAAATGAATCCAGCCAGCAAAGGAAGCAATATGAACAATCACAATACATTAGTAAGTGCCTTGCATTAACTTTGTCTACATGATGAAATGTCACTTGCTAAAGCGAGACAACCCCTTTAAGACAAGTACTTCTTAGTATATCTAAACTTTCAATAAACTGTGCATAAATCAATTGTCCAGTGCACGTTCTCTCTGCTTTATGTTTTAGTTTGCTTTTCCTCTGATGTAAAACACCTAGGGCCTTATGTATGAAAACTGTCTAGGTGTAGAAGTTTCTTTGTTGCCCATAAAAAACAATCAGAGCTCCCCTTTGATTTCATATAGTGCTCTGGAGAAATGAAAGGGGAGCTCTGATTGGTTGCTATGGGCAACAAAGAAAGTCTTAGACCTAGACAGTTTTCATACATCAGGCCCTTAGTGAGCTGTACCCTGAGAAGCCTGATACTGAAAGTAGAGTAAAGATATTAGTAAAGAACGCACCCTGAACGCATCCGGACCTAATCCGTCACGCTCATGTGAAAGGGGCTTAAGGTCTCTTTCACACGAGCGTGGCAGATTAGGTCAGGATGCGTTCAGAAAAACTCGCACCATTTTGCAAGCAAATTCAGTCAGTTTTGTCTGCGATTGCGTTCAGTTGTTCAGTTTTTTCCACGCGGGTGCAATGCGCTTTGATGCGTTTTTCATGTGCGTCATAAAAAACTGATGGTTTACAAACAACATCTCTTAGCAACCATCAGTGAAAAACGCATTGCATCCGCATTTGCCTCAGGATGCAATGCGTTTTTCACTGAAGCCCCATTCACTTCTATGGCCTCTTTCACACGGGCGAGATTTCCACGCGGGTGCAATGCGTGATGCGAACGCATTGCTCCCGCACTGAATCCTGGCCCATTCATTTCAATGGGGCTTTTCACATGAGCAATGTTTTTCATGCATCAGTTCGCCGTTGCGTGAAAATCGCAGCATGTTCTATATTCTGCGTTTTTCACACAGCCCTGGCCCCATTGAAGTGAATGGGTCTGCGTGAATCACGCATTGCATCCGCACGCAAGTGATTCACTGATGGTTGCTAAGAGATGTTGTTTGTAAACATTCAGTTTTTTTTCACATGCGTGAAAAACGCATCAAAATGCTTCGCACCCGAGCAGAAAAAAACTGAACAAACGTACGCAATCGCAGTCAAAACTGACTGCGATTGTGTGCGGATTGGTGCGGATGCATGCGGATTTTCCGGAACACATCCGGACTGAATCCGTGACGCCCATGTGAAAGAGGTCTATGGGGCCAAGGCTGCGTGAAAAACGCAGAATATAGAACATGCTGCGATTTTCACACAATGCAGAACTGATGCGTAAAAAAAGACTCTCATGTACACAGACCTACTGAAATGAATGGGTCAGGATTCAGTGCGGGTGCTATGCGTTTACGTCACACATTGCACCCGCGCGGAAAACTCGCTCGTGTGAAAAGGGTCGAAGAGAACTTTTTTTGTCATGGTGGTGCTTTAGTGTTGTATGCATTATATTTTCTAGTTGTCTCATGTCTGATCAGTTCAAGAGGTATTGTGTGTTAACTATCTCTGTGACCTCAAGAATCTCTATGATACAATATACAGAGCAGGCTAAAAAATGGTCAAATTTACTATTGTGAATATGGCCAAGGGATATGGAAATGTCATGTAAGAAGGTCATATTACATTTCCTTTCACTGGAAGTTTTTTTTTTAAACATTTACCTTTACTTTGAAAGTAAGCATAGCTCTGAACATGCTGAACCTGTTGCCCTAACTTTATCACATCATGATGATCCTGTGCTGACTCAAATGTAGCTCAAAGCGAAATGTTCAAATAGATCTCCTTTCAAGTTAAGCATTGGAATTATGATACATTTAAGACATCTTTTGGCTATAAATGAAGCACAGATAACATATTATCTCCAGGTTTTATGGTGAGGGCGACCTTCACTGGTGAATCATTCTGTAGTGTTTAAAAGCCCTTTGTGCACATAATTGAAAATTGAAAAACAAATTTAAAAAAATCCTGAAATTGTCTAATTTCACTGATGTTAAGAATTCTTTATCAAATATTGTGTCACCAATGTGATTTCAGACACCTAAAATACACTTTCTACAAATCTATTGAGTAAAATTTGTTTTAATGAATTTTAAGTACAAAGCAGCTACTTTGCATGAAATGGGGATAATTGTATTTGGCACTCTAGAAATATTTTAGGATATAAAGAGGTAGCATTAAAGGTGGCCATCTTGATAAAAAAATACAATTTCGACAAAAATGATTGTTTGTAGGTGATATTTAACAAGTCACAAATATTTTAGTTATCTGATGATATACTACTTACTATCTATCTATCTATCTATCTATCTATCTATCTATCTATCTATCTATCTATCTATCTATCTAATCATCTATCTGCTTGTTTGTCTGTCTAGCTAATATTGGTCTATAAGATCTACTATACATATTGGAGGCCATTAGAATTTGTAGCACATAATCACAAAAGGTCATTCATTTTAAAGATGACCCCCTTTTTCTTTGCAGTCTGCATTGGAGGTGTGGCTGACTTTTTTGGTCGTGCACTAACCTGTTCGTTCCATAGGCTGATTTTAATTAGTGTAAGTATAAAGCTGTCGCCTGCTCTCCCTGCATTTACTGGAGGCCATTTGGCACCAGGAGAGGTATAATACAGTGTGAGCTCAGCATCCATGTAGAACCCGCATCCCCTGAATTTAATGGAGACCATAGTAGCACCATAAGAGGTATAATATAGAGTGGGCTCAGCATGCATGTAGACCCTGCATCCCCTGAATTTAATGGAGGCCATGGTAGAACCATAGGAGGTATAACATAGATAGAGATGAGCAAATCATCCAAAATTCGCTTCACTGAATATTCGTCGAACTTTTCAAAAGATTCGTACCTCATACGAATCTATTCGGCGAAGCTGGGTACAAATCATACGTTATTATGTAGTGTTTTGCGAACATTCGCGCACTAATAATGAACGTACAGTTGTTAAAGGTACGCAACTTATGTGAACATGTACGCATGAGCGTACAAATTGCGTACGACAATTACGGGCTTTGCTGGAGCGGAATGGTGGAGCAGGAGGAAAGCTCTGAGTCTGACCCCTAGCTACATGATACTGTATCAGCAGATGACAGCAGATCATCTGGCTGTGACTGAGATGAGCGTGCCATCCACTCCACTACCTCATCCACTACAATTTTGTGCCTTGGTGGGTTAGCCTGGTGGAACAGTGGCCAACTATTGCAAATTCTACAAGTAGACGCTCCGGCTACAGGTCCTTTGGCACTGCTGCCCTGTGCCACCTTCTCTTTTTTTTTTGGAGCTCGAGGTCTGGCTGGAATCCTTTTGCTTTTCCATTCCAGACATTTTTCACTTTTTTTTTTCCAGACATTTTTCACTTGACTGTGGCCCTGCAGCTGGTCTTTGTCTCTCTCCCTGTCTCTCTCCCTATCTCTCTCCCTGCCTGATTAATTACTAGCCCTGCACTGGCCCTGCACTTGCCCTGCAGTATCCCTGATATGTGCAATATGGATTCCCAGAACAATTACACCCCAATTTTAACAAAACAGTTCTCTGTCTCTCAGAACTTCACAGACAGTGCTTCTGCTCGTCTCAGCAGTCGCAGCACAACTGATGCGCCACTGGTTTACAGAGCCCGAGCCTATCAGAGCAAGCCCTTCCCACTAGGTCAGATGACCGCTTTCTTCTCAGGCTTTTTGCCGCACGAATAACGAACAGTAAAAGTTAGCTAATTAACTAAATTCGTACGCATTAGCGTATAAAGAAAGTTATATGTAACATTAGCGTACAATTTATCGGACAAGTACGTAGCGAATGCGTAGAAAGCTTTAAGAAAATTTTCGAATCTAACGAAGCGAATCTCAAAAAATCCAGATTCACTTTGCAGCGGAAAATTTCCAAGATTCGTATCGAATCTACGAAGCGGCGAATAGATTCGCTCATCTCTAAACATAGAGTTGGCTCAGCATGCCTGTAGAACCTGCATCCCCTGAATTTAATGGAGGCTAGTAAGGCGCCAGAAGAGGTAGTATTTAGTGTAGGTTCCTGTCCTAAAGAGATCGCCTTGTCATCGGCTGTCATCTGTCTGTCTAGCTATCTTATATCTGTCTATAGGATCTACTATATATATGGGAGACCATTAGAATTTGTAGTACATAAGCACAAAAGGTCATTCATTTTAAAGATGACAAGAAATCAATGTTTTTGTCCGGATTGATTGTATATGTATTCTGTACAGCAGTCATTGTTTAAGATGACATGGAAACTTACCGAAACAAACCAACTTCTTTAAAACTCCTTTTAAGAAACAACATGGTGTGGCAAACACAGGTTGTTGCATCTTTAAGTTTATGTGCATTCCTCTGAAATGAGTAATATTTTGCTAAGTCATTGACGGTAGAAAATGTCATTAGTAATGTCATGTCACACATTGTATGAAATCTACCCACAAACAAGAGTTTTTCCATGAACCATGAAATACATAAATATGATATAAAAAAATATAAGAAGACTGTGGGAAATTAATATGTGTGTTCATTTCACAATGACGAATCGAGCTAATGCGGCTGAGAATTAAAGATTTTATTATTATAAAGAAGATTCATAGAAACCACAGGTAGGACACTACAAGAGTCACAAGTCCTTTGCACTGAAATAGTTGCGTTGTCTACCACCTACCCATTTAATAGTACATTTCTATTTTCCACTAGAAATTACCAGCGACAGGCATTAGGAGAGTGAGGGTTGTGAGAGTAGTTCACTTGGTTTCACGCTTTGTTGAAATACACAGGAAAGTGTACTTGCATCTTTTACGGGAAGCTGTGTCAGAATATTACTGTAATTGACAACTTTTTTATGTCAGTGGTAGATTATAGTTAATGTTGACAGAAAACTTTCAGAAGCAAAAGGTTGCTTGTTTTAGCATACAAACCACAAGTGGAAGACCTTTCTTTAGATTCCCATCTTCTGCTGCTCAAGACCGAAGCTCATTGCTTCAGGAATTCCCTATATGCTCTATATACATGCTTACATAGAACAGCAGCAAACATCAGTATACCTGATATTATCTGAAGACCTCCATATCAGAACATAAGAGAGGTATACAGTTTTTTTTTCCAGAGGAGGAGGCCTTTATAATTTACTCCACTTGGTTGATGAACCAATGGCTTTCAATAGCAATATGCTGGCAAATATTTCTTTTGGACATATCATGTGTTAATATCAGGTGACTGTACTTGGCAATCCACTACAAAATATGTGTCCTTTGTCTATGCCATATGTTTGAGGGAATTGTCTCTGTCTGTATTCCTGTGTCTGGTCATTAGCTGTCCCTGGTTCCTGTTCCAGCCACTGCCAACCTGAGTTTTCATGTAAGACCTCATTCAAGTGAATGCTATTCACTTTCGGACTGAACACTGATCCATTAAAGGTTATGGGTCAATGCACATGAGTGTTTTCCATTCGGATCATAAGTCTATGTTAAAAAAAAAATACAGCATGCCCCATCCAGCTCCAATTTTCTTGCAAGAATCATTCACTCTTAGGTCTGTGAGAAAAATGGAGCATGCTGACACCATGCATGTGTGGTCCATTTAAAAATCCATGTGTGGTCCATTCAGAATGCAGCCTAGTGATTTATTTTAGTACAGAAACAATCCCCTTCTTTTCCCTCCCCCCATTTTACCTTATTACATTGTGATGTATGGTTTTCATGTTGTCAGCGATAACCCCCACTATAAAGCATCACTCTTATCAGGTAAGTTCTGAGTCATAGGGGGGAATTTATCATTAGGAAAATATTTGAAGTCAGTTTTGCTTCAGTCTGTGTTGGAGTACTTTCTGCCACATTTATCAAATGTCACAGGTTGTTTGATAAATGTGGCTTGTCCTTAAACCTAACACTTCTGTCTAGAGAAGCTACTCCACTTTTCCTACTCCACCCTCCTCCTGGAGTGAGATTGCGACTATTTTGCGACTTTTTTTAAAAAGTCGCAATGATAAATCTGGAGTGAAACTCATTAACATGGCTAACCACACCCACTTTTCCACCCATATTACAAACTGGAGTGAGTTGTGTACACATGCAAAAAGTCGCAAAAAAATGCGCAAAAAAGTCGCAAAAGCCCTATCGTGCGACTTTTTGAAGACAGAATTCTGGAGTGAAGGTGTGATAAATCAGGGCCATAGTTCCATGGTATTCTACAAAATGTACTTACGGCATTACTTACACCTTCATTCTCTGCAACATGCACCTCAATTCTATGTATACCCTGAGAATGTGAGGGTTTGTGACGGGGAATGTTGTAAATGAAATTTGTGTTCAATCTGTGAAAACAGTTAACGAAAGTCTTATGTTGCCACAATTTTTGAATACACCAGTTTGTGTCTATAGCTTAATTGTAATGTTTACATTTAGAATTAATACAGTATTTACAATGTACTACCGATCTTGAGTTACAGCCTCTAATGCAGAGCATGTTTAAGGGGTTTGGACTGATATTAATGCAGACATTTAGGCGGTCATTTATCAAGCTGAAATACGTATAAATTAGGTCTATTTCAGGCGCAGATTGTGGCGCAACCTGCAACTTCTCCCTCCTCACGGCAGATCTGTGGTGTGGGTGGGGAAGGGGACAGGCCAGCAGGCTCTTCTCATTTACCATTTTGTATGTCTGTTTCAGGCGTCGGAAATTATTTTAGGGGTCTGATATTAATACAGGGGTCTGTTCTTGGGTCTGAAATTGATTTAGGAGTCTGGTCTGGGGTCTAATATTACAATAGGTGGATCTAACATATTCTTCGGATTTGCCCATGGCTTGTCATTCAGTGAGTGGCCATACACCCTTCCAATTAAGTCCTAGCTGTAAACAACTCTATGACATTATTAATAAGCCATGCATTCGAAAAACTTCAGACCCTTTCACTTTTTGACATGTTGTTATGTTGTGGCCTTGTGCTAAAATAAAAAAAAAATGTTTTTCAGCATCATTCTGCACTCAATTCCCCACAGTGACAATGAAAACAGAATGTTCAAAATCTTTGTTAATTTATTTAAGAGGAAAAACTAAAATACTGCATTGACATAAGTATTCAGACTTCAGATCCTTTGCTTAGTACTCAGTTGAAGAACCTTTGGCAGCGATTGCAGCCTCCAGTCTTCTTGGGCATGATACCACAAGGTTTGCACACCTGGATTTTGGGAGTTTCTGCTATTCTTCTCTGCAGATCACCTCAAGCTCTATCAGGTTTAATGGGAATGTTCAATTGATGTTCAGTTGGGCTCTGGCTTGGCCACTCAAGGACATTCACAGTGTTGTCCCTAGGTCACTCCTGTGTTGTCTTGGCTGTGTGCTTAGGGTCATTGTCCTGTTGGAAGGTGAACCTTCGACCCAGTCTGAGGCCCAGAGCACTGTGGATCAGGTTTCCCTCAACCCTGATCAGTCTCCCTGTTCTAGCTGCAGAAGACCGTCCCAAAAACATGATATTGCCACAATGTGCCTCACGTTAGGGATGGTATTGGGCAGGTGATGAGCAGTGTCTGCTTTACTCCAGGTATGGTGCTATGAATTAAGGTCAAAAGGTTCAATCTTTTTTTTTTTATCAGATCAGAAAATCTTGTTTCTTACAGTCCGAGAGTCCTTTAGGTGCTTTTTTTTTGCAGACTCCAGGTAGGCTGGGCTGCTCTTCCATAAAGCCCAGATTGGTGGAGTGTTGCAGTGATGGTTGACCATCTGAAAGTTTCTTCCATCATCACACAGGATCTTTGGAGATCATCCGGAGTGACCATTGTTTTTTTTTTATTTTAGCACAAGGCTGCAACATTGCAAAATGTGAAAAAAGTGAAAGGGCCTGGAGACTTTCCAAATGCATTGCTGGTGATCTGATTATATTAAGCCACCCCTTTTTATATAGCCAATGCCCCATTGTTTTACCCTGGTTTGGGCTCTCCCAGATTGACATCTCAAGCTGTAACTTAGAATCAGTGGAAGACAATTAAAAGGCATGTGAATAGAGATGAGCGAGCACTAAAATGCTCGGGTGCTCGTTATTCGAGTCAAACTTTTCCCGATGCTCGGGTGCTTGTTTCGAGTAACGAACCCCATTGAAGTCAAGGATTTTTGCAGGGGACCAAGGCTCTGCCTAGGGAAGGCTGGGTGAAAACCTGGAAACCTCAGAAAATGATGGAAACACCACGGAAATGGACAGGAAACAGCAGGGGCAGCATGCATGGATGCCTCTGAGGCTGCCTAATCCCACCATTACCCCAAATTCTCCTAGTAGGGCATGTGTGGTATCGATTCTTCTCCGTTTAAAATCGTATACGTCCCCTATCTTGGGACCATGGATCATGGATTTTTCGAACACGAAAAAGGAAAAAGAGCTTGCTCTGGCCAGGGGAGTGTCTTTTCTACTGCAGCTAAGGGGACGTGTCCATGCTCTGCCTATCACAGGTCAGGAGGCAATTAAAAGAAGAACCAAAAAAAAATCAGTACAATATCTAATACGTCCCCTATCCGGGTAAATTGTTTGGAGACAGGGCCTGTAGGTGGGGGGCAGGCTGGGGGGAAGGAGGTTGAGCTGGAAGAGCCAGAGGAGTGCCCTCTGGGCTAGCGTGTGTTGTGGTGACAACAGCCGGATGGACTTGGAAAAACTTTAGCATCAACCGGTACAGTATGTATTCTTCTGAGTTTAATACCGTATACGGCACCTATCCGGAAAAATAGTTTGGAGAGAGAGAAAGAGAGGAAAAAGACGTGCAGTATGGAGCAATTACACGGAAACTATTAGATTAGGCAGACTTGGTCTGCTTAATTGCAACCCAGACAAATGAGAGAAAGAGAGGAAAATGACGTATTTTTAAAAGTGACGTTCAGTATAGATCAAGTGTGGTATGTGTTCCATGTATACTACTCAGTTTAATACCGTATATGGCAGCTATCCGGAAAAATAGTTTGGAGACAGAGAAAGATAGGAAAAAAGATGTAAATTGTTTGGAGAGAGGGCCTGTAGGTGGGGGGGCAGGCTGGGGGAACGAGGTTGAGCTGGAAGAGCCAGAGGAGTGCCCCCTGGGCTAGCGTGTGTGGTGGTGACAACAGCCGGATGTAGTTAGAATGACGACGCAGGACCCCAACTTAAAAATTTAGCATCAACCGGTACAATTGTCAATTATGAGCTCGATCAAGTGTGGCATGACTTTTTAGATGGAGATTGCATGTGGTCACGTACTCCCTGGAAACCCATAGTCACACCTTCTCTGATGTGCTACCCCAGAACATTCTCTGCCCCAATTCACAAGACCTTTTGCAGTCTCCGTGTGCTGACAGTGGGGATTTACCAGTGTTGTCTGAGGAGGTGGTGGACAATGGCGAGACACAAGTGTCGGGGGGTGAGGTAGTTGTATGGGAAGCAAGTTACAGTGGGGACTCCTTGGGGGGACTTTCTCATGACGGGACAGATTCAATTGTGTTTAGAAAGGCTGATGGGCTTCCGTCAGCACTGTGTGTATAGAACCCCATGGCCTTTCATAAAAATAGTCTGGCGATGACCCCAAGGCAATTTTCAGGGACACGGTAATGGTGACCCACTTAAAAATGCTGCCTGACAACCTGGCGGTGAACCCCTGATTGTCTGTCTTTCAATAAGATTGCAGTGTAAAGCATGGTGGTGAGCCTCAGTAATAAGATTGCAGTGTAAAGCATGGTGGTGAGCCTCAGTATGACTTTTTGGATGGAGATTGCATGTGGTCACGTACTCCCTGGAACCCCATAGTCACCCCTTCTCTGATGTGCTACCCCAGAACATTCTCTGCCCCAATTCGCAAGACCTTTTGCAGTCTCAGTGTGCTGACAGTGGGGATTTACCAGTGTTGTCTGAGGAGGTGGTGGACAATGGCGAGACACAGGTGTCGGGGAGTGAGGTAGTTGTATGGGAAGCAAGTTACAGTGGGGACTCCTTGGGGGGACTTTCTCATGATGGGACAGATTCAACTTTTATTTAGCACAAATAACCCCAGAGATATTTATTCGTTCTCTTCGCTGCGCAGTCTGGCGTTCGGGTTCGTCACTTTGATGGCGAGCTGTGCCGCTCTCTCCACAATGGTCTTTAGGTTCTTTGAGGAGACGTTGTGGGCGATTTCTGCACAGAAGGACTTGTTGCTCATCAACAGAACCTCGAGCTCCTTGACATTGTGGACCAGGAATTTGCGGAACCCTGTGGGCAGCATGTGTTTGGTCTTCTTGTTGCTACCGTACCCAATGTTGGGCAATATAGATACGCAGGTAATATTATTTTTCACACTTATCCCCCAAAAAATTTACGCAGTTTGCGCAAATAAAACTGGAAACTGGAACTGGAGAGAGGGCCTGTAGGTGGACCTCCGGAAAAATTGTTTGGAGAGAGGGCCTGTAGGTGGACCTCCAGAAAAATTGTTTGGAGAGAGGGCCTGTAGGTGGACCTCCGGAAAAATTGTTTGGAGAGAGGGCCTGTAGGTGGACCTCCTGAAAAATTGTTTGGAGAGAGGGCCTGTAGGTGGACCTCCGGAAAAATTGTTTGGAGAGAGGGCCTGTAGGTGGACCTCCGGAAAAATTGTTTGGAGAGAGGGCCTGTAGGTGGACCTCCGGAAAAATTGTTTGGAGAGAGGGCCTGTAGGTGGACCTCCGGAAAAATTGTTTGAAGAGAGGGCCTGTAGGGGGCCCTCCTGAAAAATTGTGGTAAAAGAGTGCCAGTTGGACCTCTAAAAAATGGCGTTTTTTTAGTCTGCGTTAGGCAAAGACGACATGGAGGAGGAGGAGTAGGAGGAGTAGAGAAGAGGAATCGGATACATAAGTAATGTTCATCTTTAGCTGCTTTCCCCCGGAGGAGATTTGAATTCCGGTGAAATCCAGGCTTTGTTCATTTTAATAAACGTCAGCCTGTCAGCGCTGTCAGTTGACAGGCGTGTACGCTTATCGGTGATGACGCCACCAGCTGCACTGAATACCCGCTCTGACAGCACGCTAGCGGCAGGGCAGGCCAGCACCTCCAAGGCGTACAGCAGTTCAGGCCACGTGTCCAGGTTTGAAACCCAGTAGTTGTGTGGAGCAGAGTGATCACTACGGACGTTGGTATGGTCAGCTAGGTACTCCCTCACCATCTTTCTGTACAGCTCCCCCCTACTCTGCCTAGACTGGGGACAGGTGACAGTGTCTTGCTGGGGTGACATAAAACTGGCAAAGGCCTTGGAGTGCGTTCCCCTGCCAGTGCTGGACAAGCTGCCTGCTCGGCTCCTCTCCCCCGCTACTTGCCCACAGAACCATGCCCTCTGCCGCTAGCGGCGTCAGATGGGAAGAATTGTTTCAGCTTGTGCACCAGGGCCTGTTGATATCTATTCACTCTCATACTCCTTTCCTCTGCAGGGATGAGAGTGGAAAGGTTCTGCTTGTACCGTGGGTCCAGGAGAGTGAACACCCAGTAATCGGTGTTTGAAAAAATTCTTCTAACGCGAGGGTCACGGGATAGGCAGCCTAACATGAAGTCTGCCATGTGCGCCAGAGTCCCAACATGCAAGAATTCCCTCTCCTCACTGGCCTGACTCTCCATTTCCTCCTCCTCCTCCTCCAAGTCCTCCTCTTCAGCCCATACACGCTCAAGAGTTAAGGACTGAGCACTGGTACCCTCTACTGTCTCGCCGACATTCTCCTCCTCTTCCTCCTCATCCCCCTCCTCCGATACGCGCTGAGAAACAGACCGGAGGGTGCTCTGGCTATCAAGCGATGTATCTTCCTCCACCGTCTCTTGTGACAAGCGCAAAGCATCCGACTTGATGCTGAGCAGTGAGTTTTTCAACAGGCAAAGCAGCGGGATGGTGAGGCTGATAATGGCGGCATCGCCGCTGACCATCTGTGTTGACTCCTCAAAGTTGCTCAACACCTGGCAGATATCAGACATCCATGTCCACTCCTCATTGTAGACTTGAGGAATCTGACTGACCTGACTACCAGTTCTGGTGGAAGTTGACATCTGGCAGTCTACAATTGCTCTGCGCTGCTGGTATACTCTGGATAACATGTTTAATGTCAAATTCCATCTCGTGGGCACTTCGCACAACAGTCGGTGAGCGGGCAGTTGTAGGAGGCGCTGCGCTGCCCTGAGAGTGGCAGCATCTGTGGTCGACTTGCGGAAATGCGCACAGATGCGGCGCACCTTGGTGAGCAAATCAGACAGATTGGGGTATGTCTTGAGGAACCGCTGAACTATGAGATTGAACACGTGGGCCAGGCATGGCACATATGTCAGTCTGCCGAGTTGCAGAGCCGCCACCAGGTTACGCCCGTTGTCACACACAACCATGCCTGGCTTGAGGTTCAGCGGTGCCAGCCACACATCGGTCTGCGCCGTGATGCCCTGTAACAGCTCTTGGGCGGTGTGCCTTTTGTCACCTAAGCTCAGCAGTTTGAGCACCGCCTGCTGGCGCTTACCCACGGCACTGCTGCTGTGCCTAGAGCTACCGACTGAAGGCGCCGTGCCCACGGATGGTAATTCGGTGGAGGAGGAGGAGGGGTCGGAGGAGGTGGAGGCATAGTACATCTGAGAGACCGTGACCGAGGTAGGCCCCGCAATCCTCGGTGTGGGCAGTACATGAGCGGCCCCAGGGTCATTCTCGGTCCCAGCCTCCACCAAGTTAACCCAATGTACCGTCAGTGAGATATAGTGTCCCTGCCCGGCAGCACTTGTCCACGTGTCCATGGTTAGGTGGACCTTCTTAGAAACAGCGTTGGTGAGGGCACGGATAATGTTCTGTGACACGTGCTGGTGTAGGGCTGGGACGGCACATCGGGAAAAATAGTGGCGGCTGGGGGCCAAATACCGAGGGGAAGCCACCGCCATGAGATTGCGAAAGGCCTCGGTCTCTACCAGCCTATAGGGCAGCATCTCCAGGCTAAGCAATTTGGAGATGTGGACATTGAGGGCTTGGGCATGTGGGTGGGTGGAACTGTATTTCCTCTTGCGCTCCAGTGTCTGCTGTAAAGACAGCTGAACGCTGCGCTGGGACACATTGGTGGACACTGTGGAGGGAGGCGCTCGTGCCGGGGTCCTGGGCAGGGGGTTGACTAGCAGAGGCAGCGAGTGACGCAGGGGGTTGACTAGCAGAGGCAGCGAGTGACAAAGGGGAAGGAGAGGTGGTGTGACCCACAGGAGGTGGTGAACGGCCTTGGTTCCATTGAGTGGGGTGTTTAGCACTCATATGCCTGCGCATGCTGGTGGTGGTTAGGCTAGTAGTTGTGGCACCCCTGCTGATCCTGGTGTGGCACAGGTTGCACACCACAGTCCGTCGGTCATCCTCACTTTCTTTAAAGAACCTCCACACTTGCGAACATCTAGGCCTCGCCACGGGAGCTTCACTACGTGAAACAGTTGCTGCTGATGCACCAGCTCTGGCCCTGCTTCTCCCTCTGGCCACACCACTGCCTCTTACAACCTGTTCTGGTGCAGCACTCGCCTCCGCCTCAGAAGCACTGTCTTCACTCGGCATATCAACCCAGCTTGGGTCAGTCACCTCGTCATCCTCCTATTCCTCAGTCTGCTCCCCCCTCGGACTTCCTGCCCTGACAACAACTTCACCACTGTCTGACAACTGTGTCTCCTCATCGTCCGACACCTCTTTACAAACTTCTTCCACTAACTCAACATTGTCATCATCATCATCATCATCATCATCACCCATAGACTGCGACAGTTGGAAAACTTGGGCATCGGGAACGAGGTCAGCAGCAACCTGAGAAGTGGTTTGTGACTCTGGGAAGGGTCCAGACAACAGTTCCTCAGAGTATGCCGGATCGCATTCCAAATTTTCCTGGGAGGGGGCAGACTGGGGGGAAGGAGGTTGAGGTGGAGGAGCCAGAGGAGTGCTCCCTTGGGTAACGTGGGTGGACTGCGTGGAAGACTGACTGGTGGACAAATTACTTGAAGCATTGTCCGCAATCCACGACATCAGCTGTTCGCACTGTTGTGGTTTCAACAGTCCTCTACCACGTGTCCCTGTAAGTTGAGACATGAAGCTAGGGAGTGTAGCTCTGTCTCACCCTGCCCAGGACCACGGCCTCTGCCCCCTGCAGTAATTGAATGCCCACGCCCACGCCCTCGTCCTCGACCCTTAGCCCTGGGGTTCAACATTTTCAGTATATAAGTGTATTATATAAAAAATAAAAAATAAATGGGCCTGCTGTACTGAAACCCACAAACTTGTTCAGTCTGGTTTAATTAAGTGACGTACAGAAAGTGTCACCTGGACAGAAAATACGGATTGGAGTGAGTGTACTGAACTGTGACACACAGAATGGTTCCACGCAGTTGTGTGAAATGGATTTGTATCACTGAACTAAAACAACAAAAACACTATTTTTTAATATATATATTTTTTTGTAGTTTTGTTTTTTTTGGAACGTGACGTGCAGAAACTATCGTAGAGCTAACTGACACACTGCTGACGGTGGCTATTTTGACTGCGACCCAGACAAATGTCGCACAGAGATTTTTGGGATCAAGCTATATACGTGACAGGCAGCAAAGGACTTGGTTGTATTAAGTGACGTACAGAAAGTGTCACCTGGACAGAAAATACGGATAGGAGTGAGTGTAATGAACTGTGACACACAGAATGGTTCCACACAGCTGTGTGAAATGGATTTGTATCACTGAGCTAAAACAAAAAAATATTTAAAAAAAAATTTTTTTTTGGAGTTTTGTTTTTTTGGGAACGTGACGTGCAGAAACTATCGTAGAGCTAACTGACACCCTACTGACGGTGGCTATTTAGACTGCGACCCAGACAAATGTCGCACAGAGATTTTTGGGATCAAGCTATATACGTGACAAGCAGCAAAAGACTTGGTTGTATTAAGTGACGTACAGAAAGTGTCACCTGGACAGAAAATACGGATTGGAGTGAGTGGACAGCTGAACTGTGACACACAGAATGGTTCCACACTGCTGTGTGAAATGGATTTGTATCACTGAGATATAACATAAAAAAAAAGGGGGGGTTATATATGGCGATAGCTGCACTACTAGTGCCAGCCAGCCAGCCAGCCAAGCCAGGAGACAAAAAAAAATGTCTTGTAGCCCTTAGAAGGGCTGTTGGGTTCTTTGTGGGTGATTCCTGCCTAACAGAGAACTAAATGCAGGCCCTAACACTCTCCCTGAAACGCAGCAGCTCTATCCCTAACGACATCCAGACAGCATCTGAGCCGAGCACCGCGGCCAGTCACTAGTATATTCCAGGGTCACCTGATCAGGCCAGCCAACCCCTGCTATCGACATGTAAGGGCCCCACGTGATGCTGGGTGTACCGCAGAGTCTCCTGGCTTGTGATTGGCTGAGTTTTTAGGCGCCAAAAATGCACGATGCGGGAGTTGCCATTTCCTCGAGCATGGCGAGATACTCGTCCGAGCAGCGAGCACTTACGAGTACCCTAATACTGGAACGAGCACCAAGCTCGGACGAGTATGCTCGCTCATCTCTACATGTGAACTTTGTCATACCTGGTTCTTCATTCAAGATTACATAAGATCCAGTAAATTGTATAGGTCCATATTATTTAAATTTTTTAGTGAAATACTGTAGAAGCCAAATCTTTAATAGAAGCTAAATATGCAATATTGAAGTAAAGAATATGCTTTGGTCATAACAAATGTAACATCAGTGCAGTTCACACCACAATAACTACCTAGATGTATTTCAAAAATTTGATCTTTTAATGATGAAGAGGAAAGATATGACCATATAGTTTAAACTTCATCACCGTAAAACCATAATGGATTATTCACAGTAGGTGTTGCTTCAAAAGAAAGCCACAGTGACCACTTCCATTGCAGAATGAAGAATTTCACATTACAAATCCACATCGGGTGATTTCTATATTAATGATTCTGGTATACAGTGCTGTATTTGAGAAGACAATATAAGTTTCTGTTTGAATCACTTGTACCTTTAGAAGGTGAGATTCATCATACAAAATATATAAGATATATAACTGCATGCACAAATAATAATATAATACACTATACTCATGCTACTTAAGAGGATCGAATGATAAATATATGATAAATATTAGTTGTCAGATAAGGGTTTCACTTTCAATTAATAAAAAAAGTAAAAATTAAAGGGGTTGTCTAACAAAGTCAATTGATTTGAACATATGGACATTAGGTTGGTGGCCCTTCCATCTTTATGCTGTTTATTTCTTGAGAGGTTTATTTCCAAGAGGATTCTTGTGTAGATAGATTTCTTGGTGAGAGTAAAAAGGTTAAATTCTATTCTATAGTAGATGGGTAACCAGTGCAGTGACTGTCACAGGGTAGAGGAATAGGTGTGGCAGTTGTACAGAAAGCAGAGCCAGGCTGCTGCATCAAAGGATTTGTCTGGCCAGATATACTGATGACCGATCGTCAGTAAAGGTCATCAATATCTGATTGGCGTGAGTCCAACACCCGCACCCCCACCGATCAGCTGTTCAAATAGGAGGCAGTGCTTCCTGTTCATTACGCTGCACTATGTCTTGGAAGTGCAGTGTAATACAAGTACTCGCTCCGTTCAAGAGAGGGGAGCGAGTACTTATAATTACACTACGCCACGGCTCCAGAGGAGAAAACACATAGTGTAAAGACGAGGAAGCAGCGATTGCATGGAACACCGCCTCCTTGTCTAAGAGCTGATTGGGGGGGGGGGGGGATGCCAGGTTTTGGACCCCTGCTGATCAGATACTGATGACCTCAGGATAGGTCATCAATATATATGGCTGGACAGGTGCTTTAATGATAGATTGGAGAGGGAAATTTTCTGAGGGGTAGACCAATTAGTAGTGAGTTACAGTAATGAAGGAGAACAAGTTTTTACTATTTCCACATTAAGAAAAGAGTGAATTCCATATATGTTTTTGAGGTGCAGGTAGCTGAGTCGAGCATAGTCCCAGCACAGAATAGAGTTGCCAACCGTCCAGAAATTCCTGGAGAGTCACTTTTCTCTTTGTGAAAAAAAAAAACATGTGTCTGTCTGTCAGAAGAAAAATTCAGGGTGGCAACACTGGCACAGCAGGTATGCTGCCTATGAGGCTGTATGATGATCGAAGTTTTGAAAAATTCAATTTGGACAATTTGCTGAAGTTCTTCAAGAAATTCGATCTGTTCCAAATTAATTTGTCATGAATAGCGATAAATCTGGTATACCTAGTGCATTATATTCTAGTGCACCCACATTCATACTTGATCCGTTCTGTAGGTACTGTAGGTACAGTATTACAGACAGTTGTAATTTATTGCTGTGTACATCACTGTGCAGGGCACCAAGATTCATATCTAATCCCTTCTGTTAGTTGTGGAATTACATGTCTATAAAAGTATCAGGTCTAATTTATCGCCGTGGGCTTAACTGTGCAGTGCCCCAAGATTCAAGTAGTGGCCCCATAACAGTGGGGACACTGGCAGCAGCAGTGGCCCCATGCCACAGTGGGGATGGTGGCAGCAGCACGTCGTACATAGGAATGATGAATTTGGGTCCAGTTGGTGCAGTGATTTGTCTGGTAATACTACAATTGCAATTAAGATGCAGACTAACGTTTTTGATGCTAAATGAACGTATTAGTTATGATGAATTTGGGTCGAGTGGGTGGAGAGATTTGTGTGGTTCATTCCGATAACCAACGGCAAACCTCCTGTATAGCAATAATTGAGCTGCCATGTTTGATCCATACAGCAAGTTTGGCCCATCTGGTTTTAATCCTAATATGTAATGAAAGCAAAATACCATTAAGATCATAGTATGGAGGAATCTCAGATCTTATGGAGGTATCCACATGCACTAAAATCTGCACAATTACGTAGAATTTGTTTAAAATTTGTTGTGGTTGTAAGAGTAACGCTGAATAAAATATTCCATAACAGAACGTGGTAGTTAGGAATGAAGAATTTGGGTCTAGTTGGTGGAGTGATTTGTCTGGTAATACCATTGTGGTTCCGACCATAAATGATTGCAATTAAGATGCAGACTAATCATTTTGCTCAAGGCGTACTAGAATTGTTTATCTATTAAGCAAGGTGGACACCCCACTAACAATAGAAAGAGACAAGTTATTCACCCCAATTTTAGAATCAAGGCTTAGTAGAATTGTTTATCTATAAAACAACGTGGACCCCCCAATAACAGTAGTATTAGACAGCTTATTCACACCAGTTTGAGAATCAAGGCCTAATAGAATTGCTTATCTATTTAACTAGGTGGGCAACCCAATAACGGTTACATTACACAGCCTTTTCACCCCAATTTGGGAATCAAGGCCTAATAGAATTACTTATCTAATAAACAAGGTGGACACTGTTCAACTAGATAGCTCTGTTCCCTACCAGGGTTGGCAACCTTCCAGAAATTTCTGGACAGTCTGTAAAAGTAGGTCACATTTTTTCCTGTGTCTGTAAAAAAAATAGATGTGTCCAAGGTATTTGACTAATTATGGTGGTCATTATCATTTTACAGCTGAAAGTAAATGCCAGTAGTGGGTTATTATCAGTAAATTGAGCATATGGGCATGTATTACTTATAATCTTTATCATTCATTATGGTTTTACAATTGGTCCATAAGAAATGTTGTCTGTCTGTGATTTTGGGATAAGTTATCCAGAAAAATTCTGGTTGGCAATCTTGTGCCCTACACAGTGCGCTGTCTCCTATGGAGCCCTTTCAATTTCAGATTACAGAGCCTGCACTATCCCTGCAGTCTCCCTATGCTCTTCCTATGCTCACCAGCAGTGTGTAAAAACTCTCCCTATAATCTCCCTACACTGTCCCTGCTCTCACCCTATCCAATATTCCACAATTAAAGGCTTTGGCCCAGAAGTCTGATAGATTAGGTCCCATCTGTTGGAAGCCACCTTGTCGCTTGTAGATGGGCCCGACACTAATAATTTCCATATAGTATAAGTGTAGCAGTAATGCAGTTCAGACTTATCCATGTTTCCAGTGTTTGCATGTGTCTTTGTGCATGGAAGAGTGTGTGTTTACTTTTTCATTGCAGCCATGGTAACATGCACCTGTACTTTATTTCATATTGTTTGGAGGTACTGTTCTTTGTTTTTTTTTTTAAATGTCATATTTACTGCACAGAGAATACTATAAAAATGAAAGTCAAAACAATGATGGAATGGTGCCATTAGAAAATACATCTTGTCCCTCATATGGCTATGTGTATGGAAAGAGAGTAAGGAAGGAAGAGAGTAAAAAACAAAAACAAAAAAACCCAGAAAATCACTAATCAGGAATGGGTTAAAGATAAACTGAATACAGGAATAACCAACAAGCAAATCATATGAGATGTATATGCTGCAATGGAGTTGAAACTATGGACACGCATAGTGTAAGTTTTTGACACTCTAAGGCACATAGGCATTTTCAATTTTGTTATAACTTAACCACTTCCCATCCGGGCCATTTATCCCCTTCCTGACCAGGCCTAATTTTTCAAATCTGACATGTGTCACTTCATGTGGTAATAACTTTGGAACGCTTTTACTAATCCAAGCCATTCATAGATGTTTTCTTGTGACACATTGTACTTTGTGTTAATGGTAAATTTGAGTCAATATATTTTACCTTTATTTATAAAAAAAATCTAAAATGTACTGAAAATTTTGAAAAAAATCACATTTTTTTAAATATTAATTTCTCTGCTTTTAAGTTGCATAGGGATATCTAATAAAATTGTTATTAATGAACATTCACCATACGTCCACTTTATGTTGGCATAATTTTGGAAATGTAATTTTATTTTTTGAGGACGTTAGACGGCTTCGAATTTTAGATGTCATTTTTAAGATTTTCATGAAAATTTCCAATAGTTAATTTTAAAGGACCTTTGTAGTTCTAAAGTGACTTTGAGGGGCTTAAATAATAGAAACCTCCCATAAATGAACATATTTTAGAAACTACAGCCCCCAATGTAATCCAAACTGATTTTTACAAAGTTTGTTAACCCTTTAGATTTCCCACAAGAATTACAACAGAAGGAAGGTGAAATATAAAAATAAATATTTTTTTTTTGCAGATTTTCAATTTTTTATTCATTTTACCTATAAGATAGCAAGGGTAAACCGCAAATCAAACCTGAATATTTATTTTCCTGATTTTGAAGTTTGCAGAGACACCCCATATGTGGTTGTAAACTGCTCTGTGACCGGCAGTAATGAGAGGGAGATAGTACAAGCATTTGTGATGGCTTTAACAGCTTGTCAGAGTGATCAAAAGCCTGGAGGCCAGGAAAAAAGGTCTCAGGTTAAAGCTCCATGTTCTTGGCTGTCAGGAGGCATGGAGCTTCTATGTAAAGGTGCTGCACACAGGGGGCAAAGCTCAAGGACGTTTTAAAACGTCCATTCAGAGATAGAGATCCACTACCAGGACGTTTATAGTCAATGGGCAGACTGAAAGTGGTTAAATATAACGGAATTTATATACCGGAAATCCAATTGAAACCTTCACATTTTAATCCATCCAATGGAGAATAAATAATGGAAATAAGCATTCAGTCTAGTTTCCCTTATTTTTGCTGGAAAAAAAGTCCTGTCTTTTTTATCCCGTCCAAAATAATGGAAACCAGGTGAGTACCACAAGTACTCTTCATATGTAGTTTCAGGAAGCAAAAGTTAAAGTTAAGTATAACTTTAATTATTAGTAAAATTTATACAGTGGTTATTTATTGGCCCCATGTGGCCCCTTTATGTAATTCTCATACCAAAGGGGTATTTTCAGGAGATTGCAGGCCATAACAGCAATAATTTGCACCTAAACAGCCAAACCGCATACCACCAACAGCCCCTGTTTGGCTAACGTATTATATGGCACCACATACATGTTTAAAGCGAAATACTATCTGGTTCATAGTACAGTGATCCCTCAAGATACATTGGCCTCAGGATACAATATTTTCAACATACAATGGTCTTTTCTGACCCATCGTAAGTTGAAACTAGACTCAACATACAATGCCTCTAACTCATATCCAACCAATCAAGGAAACGGAAAATAACGGAATCCATGAGACGGAAATCAAAACGGACACCTTTAGAGGCATTCCGTTTTGATCCGTCATAATAGAACAGAACTTTGTTTTCCGTCCAGCAAAACGGAAACCAGACGGATCCGTTATGCTCGCCTATAGACTTCTATAGACTACAACGATATTATAACGTAAAGCCAGAACGAAATCTATGACGGTGATGTGAAAGAGCCCTTAGTTATCTGCTTATTTTTCTTAAATCTTCATTTTCTTGGATGACACTTTGGGGCTTTGGAACTGATTACTCGACTTACAATGGTTTCAACATACAATGGTTGTCCTGGAACCAATTAATATTGTATCTTGAGGGACCACTGTATATATTTGTATAGTTTTCGATATTACACTTGAAATATGTAAATCATTCTTTTTTTAAAGAGCCTTTTTTTAAATGCCTATAGTGTTAAAAAATCATTTCCGTTCTTTCAGTAGTTTTCCATTTGACAGATGTGAGGCAGTGACGGGCCTCATATATGAGGGAAGGTATGTGTCTCCTAGAATGGTGCAGGAAGAGATGCATTAGAGGAGATGCATGATCACCTGGCCTGAGGTGAGGGCAGGTGCGATAATCACTTGGGGATAAAGCAATCCTCAGTGTGTGAGAGGGTGAGTTAGGCCCCAGGGAACAGACCTGCAGAGGTTCTGTGTGGTCCCAGCCAGGAGGGTTGGGCAGCCACAAGGCTGAGGAAGCCTGAGTTTGGGGGACCCAGCGACACCTGAAGAAGAGAGGTGTCATATGGTCAGAGTCAGGAGAACTGCTGGACCATATCCCGCCAAGGTATTTCGCTGCTTCCACCAGGAGGACTGGTGGGTTGCACTGGTCACAGCTAGGAGGCTGTATGACCGAAGCCGAGTACTGCAGTGTGAACATTGAGCTAGAGGTGAGTTAGGGAGACCTCTGTATAGTGAGTGCCTAGCCGGGCAAGTGTTTGCTGTTTTGTATTGATGTAACACTTTGTGAGGTGGAGCTGCGACTTCATGGGGCCGAGTGATGTCAAACTTGGAAGTGTGGTGTGCTGTGTAACAAATAAAGCAATGTTTGAGCTTGAAAACCCCCTGTTTGATGAGAGTCTATCATTGCCGACCCCTCAGTGAGAGTGATTAGAGATGAGCGAACATACTCGTTCGAGTATTAGGGTACTCGTAAGTGCTCGCTACTCGGACGAGTATCTCGCCATGCTCGAGGAAATGGCATCTCCCGCCTTTTGAATTTTTGGCGGCTATAAACTCAGCCAATCACAAGCCAGGAGACTCTGCGGTACACCCAGCATCACGTGGGGCCCTTACATGTCGATAGCAGGGGTTGGCTGGCCTGATCAGGTGACCCTGGAATATACTAGTGACTGCCCGCGGTGCTCGGCTCAGTCGCTGCCTGGATGCCGTTAGGGACAGATCTGCAGTGTGATACAGGGAGAGTGTTAGGGTGTTCTACTAGATTTGTGTTAGGCAGGAGTGATTCTAAAAGAACCCAACAGCCCTTGTTAGGGCTACAAGACCCTTTTTTATCTGCTTGTGGCTGGGCTTGCTGGCACTAGTAGTGCAGCTACCGCCATATTTGCAGCATTTTGCAGGGAGAATGGAAAAAGTTTATTTTTTGGCTCTCAGTGACACACATCCATTTCAAAACAGCTAAGTGGGGCAATTTTTTTTGTGTTTCATT
>ONZH01008697.1:0-21252 GCA_900303285.1 Rhinella marina
AAGAGTCAAATCCGCCATTTTGCAATGGAAATATTTTCCTCAACCTTTGTACAACTTCGAAGCCTCCTTCACATATTTCTTGCCTTCTCTGACTCGGACCAGATCTACTGCCGTCTGTGCACCATCTGGCAGGGTATGTTTTCTTTTAAACAGTCGCAACATGTTTATGACCTGGTGATATTACTTATCTGCGTATCTGCGTGGCCACTCGCCAGATATGTGACCCCACAACCACCTCTTGAATCCACCAATACCAGGTTACAGGATTTCAAGAGTCAGGTCCCCAACCACAGGTTGCAGTCACTGGGTAATATCTATCATCACGACACTCACATAAATATTGACGCCCGCTCTGTTTCACTCCACTAGACTAGCGGCCTGCGTCCAGTGCGTGGTAACGCCTGCTCTGTTTACTTTCTCGTACTAGCAGCCTGCGTCTAGGTCAGATGTTGTGACTGTTTTATGTGAATTTGCCCAATTTCAGTAGTTCGAGTCAGATTTAAGCAGTCAATCAATAATGTCCATTCCTTGTCCTCTCACATAAGAAGGAAAACCACTGTGAAACTGCAAACTGCAGGAGACACTTTGAAGCAGTTCTATAGAAGGCTCTTGCTACATCGATCAAACTTTCACTGGGCTATAATCTGCCTCCTGGAGGCATCCCAATTATCTTAAACAAGCTTTTCACATCCTTTACATATCTTTTTGCCTTCTTTGTTCCACCAGACTGACAGCATTCTGAGCACCTGCCGGAAGACTGTGCTGGGTTTTTGAACACTTGAAGCATACAGTGCCCTGTTGGCGCGGCCGTTTTCACCAACCTGAGTTAACCGTCCTCCGAATAGCCAATAAATCACGGGGGGAGGGGAAAGAGACCTCACTCGATTTCCCCGGGGAGAGAGAAACACACTACGATCTCCCCAATTTAGACGCCGACTCCTGCGGCTAAACTTCAAACTTCAAACTGCAATCAACACTTCCCCCGTGATGGAGTTGCAACAATGGGCACAACGGTTACTACTCAGCGCACTAACTAACAACTAACTATACTACAGGTTCACGCTCCGGATAACTTGCTGGTATATCCGGGCGCCACCAAAATCCCAGGCGCACACTCTGGGTAACTTGCTGGTATACCCAGGCGCCGCCCAAATCCCTAATCTAGGCGCACGCTCTGAGTAACTTGCTGGTATACCCAGGCGCCGCCTAGATGACTACTCTAAGTGTTTTAGGCGCACACTCTGGGTAACTGGTCCGTAACGTGTCGGAATACCCAGGCGCCACCTAAATCACTACTTCAAAGTGTTCTCACAGCCGCTGCCAGTCTGGGTCCCTAACATGATCTGACTGAATTCCCACGTGACCTTTCCTGAGGGGCTGTAGGTGTCCGGAATCCCCGGCGGAGACCACCAGGCGTCTGGTCACATGACGTTTCACTCAGGCCCCACAAAACCTAAACCCCAGACTACCACTCCCCCCTCGAGCCACAGGTAAGTTATCACATACAGTGTATATATAACTTACCGTGGTCGGTTAGGGTGATCAGTCCCCTTCGGGAGGGAGTGGTGCCCGTGGCATCAGTCGAGGGTTGGGACACCGAGCGAGTCCTGGTGCTCCTTTCGGGGGCCCCACGTTGGGCGCCAGCTGTTGAGGTGGACTTAAACCTGTCCTTTCTGGAATTCAGTCAGTCATTCCGAATTGTTTTGAACACGGGTGCGCACAATAATTAAGGACAAAACACAGACTTATGTTTCCAGTATTAAGTCCTTTGGCCGTGCTTCTGTGGCAAAATCATTACAGCCTCTGGCTTGTTTCTTTATTAACACACGTACTTATTCGATACAAAAAGGAAAGGGGGCGTAAGCATGCAAATAGCAAACAATATAATCCTTGATTGGATAGAAGTTGCATTCCTTTCTACGTCACTAGCTTGAAAAAGTCATTTTGATAAGAGTACGGGGGCCATCTTGGACTAGTTAAATATATATATATATATATATATATATATATTATACATATATATATATATATATATATATATATATATATATATTATACGCAAGCTTTATAAAAGTTACAAAGTATAAAAATATAATATAAAAAGGTTCTTGATTATACACACATTCCTTTGTGATACTGCACCGCAGCGTCTTAGACACAATACCAGGATATAGACATTCTATACAGCTGCATAAGCATTTACAAAGCTGAGATATATATATATATATTTGTATAGCATTAAATACATGTATCTACAAATGACATAACACTGTGAGGGGAAAATTCAGTATTTCGACCGGTCTACCTTCACAGTTTTACTAACATGTGATGGGCATGTGCCTTGCCCATCTTGGTCTGGGTCAGCACAATTGTCTTGAGGGTCACCACCAGGCTGTTGCCCAGAATTAGGCAGCCTCAGAGGCAACCATGCATGCTGCCCCTGCTGTTTCCTGTCCATTTCCATGGCGTTGCCATCATTTTCTGAGGTTTCCAGGTTTTCACGCAACCTTCCCTGTGCAGAGCTTTGGTCCCCTGCAAAAAATGCTCGAGTCTCCCATTGACTTCAATGGGGTTCGTTATTCGAAACGAGCACCCGAGCATCAGGAAAAATTCGACTCGAATAACGAGCACCTGAGCATTTTAGTGCTCGCTCATCTCTAGTAGTGATTTAATCTCACCTGACCTAGTATTATTGTGCATGTGCTGGCATTTCTGCAATTGGCACACATGCTGTACCGCCCTGATGCTTGCCAGAGCTGAATTAATCTATGCTGTTCAGCCCTGGCAAGCGTCAGGGCCAGTGGCGTAGCTACCGGGGGGCAGGGGGGGCGACGGCTCCGGGCCCAGTGACTCAAGGGGGCCCATAAAAATAAAAAATCTTACTTACCTGTTCTGCGCTGCGGCTGCCCTCCGGTCCGCGCTCTGCTCTCTTCCCTGACGGCGCGCACTATGACCTGACGCTGCACGCAGCGTCAGGTCATAGTGTGCGCGGGCCAGGGAAGAGAGCGGAGCGCGGACCGGAGGGCAGCCGCAGCCACAGCGCAGAACAGGTAAGAAAGGTTTTTTATTTTTATCTTATGTGGCTGGGTGGGCTGATCTGAGGTCTGATGGGGGCACAATACGCTCATCTGAGGTCTGATGGGGGGCACAATATGCAGATCTGAGGTTTGATGGGGCACAATAGGCTGATCTGAGGTCTGATGGGGGCACAATACGCTGATCTGAGGTCTGATGGGGGCAAAATATGCAGATCTGAGGTTTGATGGGGCACAATATGCTGATCTGAGGTCTGATGGGGGCACAATA
This sequence comes from Rhinella marina, assembly GCA_900303285.1. Lineage (NCBI taxonomy): Eukaryota > Metazoa > Chordata > Amphibia > Anura > Bufonidae > Rhinella > Rhinella marina. Next base: position 3,307 of record ONZH01008697.1, read on the forward strand.
CGCTGATCTGAGGTCTGATGGGGGCACAGTACGCTGATCTGAGGTCTGATGGGGGCACAGTACGCTGATCTGAGGTCTGATGGGGGCACAGTACGCTGATCTGAGGTCTGATGGGGGCACAGTAGGCTGATGTGAGGTCTGATGGGGGCACAGTAGGCTGATCTGAGGTCTGATGGGGCACAATACGCTAATCTGAGGTCTGATGGGGGCACAGTAGGCTGATGTGAGGTCTGATGGGGCACAATACGCTGATCTGAGGTCTGATGGGGACACAGTAGGCTGATGTGAGGTCTGATGGGGGCACAGTAGGCTGATCTGAGGTCTGATGGGGCACAGTAGGCTGATCTGAGGTCTGATGGGGCACAATATGCTAATCTGAGGTCTGATGGGGGCACAATACGCTGATCTGAGGTCTGATGGGGGCACAATACGCTGATCTGAGGTCTGATGGGGGCACAATACGCTGATGTGAGGTCTGATGGGGCACAATACGCTGATCTGAGGTCTGATGGGGGCACATTCTGCTGATCTGAGGTCTGATGGGGACACAGTATGCTGATCTGAAGTCTGATGGGGGCACAGTAGGCTGATCTGAGGTCTGATGGGGGCACATTCTGCTGATCTGAGGTCTGATAGGGGCACATTAAGCTGATCTGAGGTCTGATGGGGGCAGGGGAGTGATGTAAAAACTGGGGACACGTTTCCTTTAACATAGGAGTCCCCTTGTTTTTTACTCCTATTAATCCTATATTTTACTGCATTATGTGGTAGAGTATTTAGACTAGGGTATGTAGAAAGTCTATTGTACTGTACTTAGCAGCATAGACGATCTTGCAGTTTATACAGTCATCTTTCTAATACAATATTATAACCACAACTAGTAGTATGTGCCTGTGAAGTTGGAAACGTGCGTTTGGGAAGCCAATAAGTGGGGGGCCCACTCAAGTATGTTTCGCCCCCCCCCTGTGCTGAACCTCTAGCTACGCCTCTGGTCAGGGCTGTTGTATGTTTGTGAATTGCCAATGCAACAGTGCATGTGGAAGAACACAGGATAAGGCAAGATTATATTGCCAAATGCCCCACTCTTTCAAATAAAACGTGTTAAGTTGGTGATGTGTTCTTTTTTCTTTCTGTAATGTCTTTTTTGCATGGTACGCTGGATTGTCAATTTATTAGGGCAAATTATTTCCCTGTTACTTTATATTTCTTATCTAACTTGCTTCTGTATATTTCAGTATGTGTAAAGCAATTTGTAATATGGTTGTCAAATAAATATGGGTATGATGGGGTACATTTACTAATCCTGTCTAGTATTTAGACAATATAATCTTAAACCAGATGCTCTAAAGAGCAAATGCATCATATTGGCTAATGTTGGGTAATAAATTTGGTACATCTTTATATACTTTTGTCTAGCTTTACACCATCTATTAGCTGACTTACTTTGCTCCAACAAATTTGCACCAAAATTTAGCATATTGATGCATCTTACACCTTTCTGTTGAACTACTCCCTTTCACTCCAATCCATGCCTACTTGTAAAAAAAAAAAAAAAAAGTGCAAAAAGTGTTTAAACACAAAATAAATGCAGTGCAAGCAAAGTATGTAGAAAACTATTTATGGGCACAAATTAAGCCTGAATGCTTGAACATTTACAACAGTAGATCTCTCCCAATGTCCCCATTCCCCTTAAAAAAAAATCATCACATTTCCAAGACATGATTTATGAAAAATGATTCAGTGGTAAGAAAGTCTATATTAATTTAGATTTAAACATTTAAACCGTTCAGATGCATGTGACCTTATTGATTTACAGTGTATAATGTGACAGCAGTAGAAATAAAATATGGCACTACAGCATGTGATTTATTATCATTTCATTTCCTTATCTGTTCATTTTATCATATTTTTATTTATGTTTAATTAAAGTCTATTTTCATTTACCTCCGAAGAAGAATAAGAGGAGATACAATCACTATGTAAAACAAAATTTATAAAGTGACTATACAATTATGTATCAGTAGCAGTCATCTCCACATGTTGTGGGATCTCAAATGTATTTAGCTATGTACAGGGGTAAAACAATCACGGTTTGACTTTTCTTACACAGCTGTATTAGTGACCAGCATTTTATTTTTAAATGATTTCTTTAAAAAAAAAGTAGTTGCTAAGTGTACATCGAAAAATGTTGTGGGGAATGCCCCTAATCTATTTGTAACTTCAAACACATATTAATAGGTGAAGAAGATTAGATAAATGTGCATGCAACTGTGTGGAATGTGTATCTCAAGTGAATGTCTGTCAGTGATAGGGTGAAGTAAATAATACCATTCACCACCAAATTGGCCAGCTAATCACTATACAGCAACAGATTAAAAGTCTTCTTGTAGAGAAATGTTCATCGCCTTTGCAGATGCGATTCAGTTGCAGTAGTTTCAATCATTTCCATTGATTGTGATCTCAACCTTTGACAACTGAATCATTGGTTCTATCTAGTTGCATATAATTGCTTATCTCTTGCCCTACGAGCAATTTCTTTCTTAAAATATGTTTTAAAACGTCCAAATAATGAAAAAGTTTATGCTCCGACACGTTTCATGTTTGTCACCCCATCCCTTTCTTAATATCCAGTGGACCCCTATAGTCTCATGGCACTTGTCAAAGGGGTAGGTTTATACTATACAACAAGTATACAGTCTTGGAAACAGTAAAATTGAAAGATCTGAATGACTTTGACCACCAGGACCAATTGTAATGGCTAAACAATGTGATGTGATAGCATCTCCAAAACAGCAGATGTGGCTAGTGTGGCATTTATGGCAGCTAGCCCAGAAGTCATAAGCGGAGGATAGGAGTGTCTGGCAAAGATAATTGAGCGCATGGATTACAGTGGAAATCTTAACACCAATACCCTCTAGGGCCATGCAGTCCATGAAGTAGTTTTAGCTGTAGATGTCTTAGAGATTAAGGTTCTCTGAGCTCAGGTAGGTTATCTCTCTTCCTCAGCTAAGCGCACACTCCATAATGACTGACTAACTGGGGTGGACCCAGGTCCATCTCCTGGTAGCCTAAGAGGGTTGAGTCAAGGTATTAATGCTGATTTATCCATATAATATTGTTTAGTGTACAAATACAGTAAATCAAAACACTTATACTCAATAATACATAAACATATGAAAAAAATCACCTACTCAAAATAGGCCAAGGCTGTTCAGTTTCTAAAATGCCAACAGGATCTTGGGCACCTAAAGTTAATTAATGCACAGGGGAAGAGAAGGCTAGCCTGTCTGATTCGATCCCATAGAAGAGCTATAAATGATAGGTGGCAGAATGCACAGTTTGCTGTATAAAAATCCAGCACCCAGTAGTCATCATGGTAAAGACAGTACTCGTCATGGTTGCAGGGCTCACTAAGATGATGCTTTGGTCCTTTCATTTTAAAGAGCATCTATTAGCAAGATCAACCCTATTAAACCAGACATACTGCTTGTCAGGGTTGATCATGCTGATTTAAATGAGACCTGTCTTGTGAAAATCTGTTCCCGAGATAAGAGGCTTTTATTCTTCATGTAAATGAGGGCTTCAGTGCCCCAAGGCTTGGACTTTATCCTGTCCTTTAAGTGCATCTTTGCCCTTCATCTTTCCAGTGTACTAATGATCTAATATGCATAAACAATAAAAGTCTCTATCCTCCTGAAAGCTGCAACCATCACAAGACAAGATAGAACTTTAATCTGCAAGCTCAAACTTACCATGCAGTATGCCTTGTTTAATAGGGTTGATCCTGTTGACATGTACTCTTTAAGGAGCAGAGGGCGGCTCTAAAGAGCAGTCTGTTGTCTTCTGGATTAGATAATCTAGACTCATGGTCTATGTGACTTGATTGTATGAAAAAGTCGCAAGCTGGCAAACCTCTCTTTTTGTTCTTTTGCCGGTGGAACAATTTCTGGCAGGAAATCAGAAAATTTGTAAAAAGGTACTTACAGTCATTTTGTGAGAAGCTGACTTAGGCTGGGTGCAAATACAAAGTTGTTTCCCATCATTTTCTTTTCTTTTTTGAGGAGCAGGACACATCTGATATATGTGTATACACACTTACGGGGAGATTTCTCAAATTGATGTATTTCCAAAATGTTCCAAAGGAGATGTCAAAAATGAAAGATGGAATGTGATTGGTTGCTAGGGGCAACTAAGCCAGTTCTACTTTATGCCAGTTTTGATAAATCTCCCCCTACAGAATGAAAAAGAACAGAAAACACACAATACAGACAGTTTGATAGGGAGGTACCCAGATTCCTTTTAAAGTTATATCTGGCTACAATGTATTTGAAAAAATAAAGTGCACAATAAAATGCAAAAAGCCAACAAAAAATAAATATATAATATGTACTGTATGAAACCAATCTAAATCTTTAGATATTATAGAACTGGAACATTACTGAAAACAACTGATCTGAAGAAAGACCTTAGTGTCAAATTTTTATTAGGCATCCATACAAATACAGTATTATTATCATTGCTATTATTATTATTATTATTATTATTATTATTATTATTATTATTATTATTATTATTATTATTATTATTATTATTATTATTGTTATTATGCATTGTGATAGATAGTACATATTGCTGTTTGATCAATGATTTAGGAGCATTTTTATGAAGTGATTATTAAGTGATCATGTTTAATTTATTCCAGGCAATGTTTTTGCTTTTATGAAAGCATTTCATCACAGACAAATAGAAAATAAGTTCGTGAAATATTAATTTCTAAATTCATTTTAGGCGAAAAAGGATCATGGATGAGTTTCAAGCTTATTAGCTGTTTTTATGCATGTGGTCAGAGTAAATTTATTGTGTTTGTGATGAGTAAGGGAATTGTAAGTACAGATTTATTAATGGATATTTGCTGTGCATGAAGAAAAATCAAATTCTACACTTCCCTGGCTTTGGCACTCAGCGTAGTGTTTATATTGTAAATATGAAATTCTGAATAATTTTCTAAAGTAATCCAACACTATCATGCGTTCAGGTAACTGAGCTATGTTTCTTATCTTTCAGCAAACAAAGCAGAAGAATTTGCCATATGCACCTGGCAAGTATTGCTGCAGGAGGAAAGAAAACCAAGGAAAGGATGATTTAATTTCATAAACTTAGGGCACCATATGCATAAGCTAAGCAAAACCAGGCTTTTCACAGGTGTTGCCTATAATATTCTAACCAGCTGTAAAAGACATTTTACGTATTCTTCACAGTTGTGGCTCTCTCATTCCTGTTTTCCTCTATATTCTAAGTTTCATGCACAGTCCCCCTCCAGGCACTGTACTAGGCATAATACAGTGCATCATGTTAGCCCTCAGTATTCCTAAGCTCTGTTCCCAACAGCTCATGGCTTCTATGTACAATGGAGCCTATGCTAAGGCCATTTTAGAATGGATACCAATCATTTCTGATGATATAAATAGACTTCTAATGGGATTCTCAGAGTTTTGTTGGGGCCCCAGTATTTGTGACAGAAAGATTAGTGCTGTTCCTGCCACCAGTTACTAGGAAAATTGATGGAAGGCCTAAAGTCTCATTCACACACTTACAGTATATCTGTTTTACTGGTGAACTGGGACAGTGTTGCATCTGAATTATGCATCCACAAAGGTTCAATTTCAAGATGTGTTCTCTGCGATCTTTTACTGTGTTCATGGTTTACATATCCTGCATCCTGGTCTGCATCTATGCTCTGTCCATGGTTTTCAGAAACCTATAGATGGACATGATTGGTCAGCAGAATGGACCAAATTAGTACATGTCTCTGTTGTTTTTCTTCTGACCCATGGTCATTGGAAAACCAAATATGCGTGAAAAAACATTCCACAGAGAGCACGTGTGGGGTTCACATGGTGTTTCCAATTCCGCTCTAGCTTTTCGTTATAACATGCTTGCAATGGAAATTAACAAAATTGATAGACCAGAAACCTAACGGAAACCTTCCCTTTTTAATCCGTCCTCATATAGTTCAATGAAGAATAAGTAATGGAAACCAGAATTACATGCAGCTTCAGGAGGCATTTTGCATCTTATTGCATCTGTTATAAAAAACCAGCATGAGAACCAGACCTAAGTGAATTTATTAAAACTCTGTTCATTCTATTTGATAAATAGGTGCAGCCTGACAATTAGAGGTCAGGCACATACGGATTCTGCTATAGAGCTGCACTGTATATGGACAGCAGGCTTCACTCCTTGAGACAAGACTGCCTCAAAACTGTTATATGTACATGTGACCTAAGAATTTTTATATTACTAGGCAAATAATGATTTACAAATTCAGATTCTGCATAAAATATTTTTTAATTCAAGGGATATACAGTAGATAGATAGATAGATAGATAGATAGATAGATAGATAGATAGATTAAAAAATACAATGCAAAAGCACTCTGCAAACCTATGCCATAGTGTGCCACAGTAGCTTCCTCGTCTGGATTTTTATACAGGGCTGCAGTGAGGATATAGCCATATACCCCACAACACCACTGTAGCAAATCACTAGCCTCAGCAGTATATAGCATGATACCACTGAAACCAGTGATTGGTCATGTGAGGTATACGCAATGTCACCACTGTCACTCACTGTAAACACTGACCGGAGGGGAAGAATAGAGCAGTCATACTGGAAACAGCTGGGTATCAACTGGTGAGTGTTGTATTTTTTTAGCACATTTTGTGACATTAGGGGACTTTTTAAATAACTCAGGCAAGCCTTTTAATACCCAACATTAATAATGTGATTGTAAGTTAACGGCAGATCAATGTCATCATGCGTTGACATTTTAAGCTATTTGAACAATGATGCATATACTTCGTTCCAGGATCAGGATCTTACTTGCCGAATGCTTGTTTTGTCTCAACAGTGCTGATTAAAATACTTTTGATAATTGATTGTTCATAAGGTTGTTAGAGTTTATGGGATGTACAATTACTTTCAGAACCTCTCAGCATATTATAAATTTGAAGTTATTAGGAGAGAAAATATTTTTGGAGAAATTACAGCTCCATTAAAATAAAGTGAGCATCAAACTCTGTATGAAATCTGAAATCTAAATCATAAAGAGTAACAACCTGAAATAATGAAAATTAATATTGTGGAAGATTTGCTTAATTCCCATGTTTAGAAGATTTTCCTATGGATGATATATAGAGTTGATCGAATCCTAAAATATTCGGGGATTCGGAATTTGGCCCGAATCTTCCGCGGGATTCGTGGGCGAGCGGAATCACGAATCCCATTAAAGTCTATGGGAGACCCGAATATTTTTGCAGGGGCCAAAGGTTCTGCACAGTCAAGTTTGCCCCAACATGTGAAAACCTCAGAAAAAGATGCAAACACCTTGGAAATGGATAGGAAGCACCAGGGGCAGCATGTAGGGATGCCTCTGAGGCTCGCTAATTGCACCATTTTTTCTAAATCTGGCCAATAGTCTGGTGATGACCCCAAGGCAATTTTCAGGGACACGGTAATGGTGACCCACTTAAAAATGCTGCCTGACAACCTGGCGGTGAACCCCTGATTGTCTGTCTTTCAATAAGATTGCAGTGTAAAGCATGGTGGTGAGCCTCAGTATGACTTTTTGGATGGAGATTGCATGTGGTCACGTACTCCCTGGAACCCCATAGTCACCCCTTCTCTGATGTGCTACCCCAGAACATTCTCTGCCCCAATTCGCAAGACCTTTTGCAGTCTCAGTGTGCTGACAGTGGGGATTTACCAGTGTTGTCTGAGGAGGTGGTGGACAATGGTGAGACACAGGTGTCGGGGGGTGAGGTAGTTGAAAGCAGTGTTGCACGATATATCGAAAACTCGGTACGGTTTCGGTACCTAGTGCGGTACCGAAGCTCGATACCGAGTTTTCTTGCTGTCCGATACATAGAACATGGCGCGCGCATCACTTTAATGCGGTTGCCATGTTCTAATATCTGCCGCGCTGCCAGGGCCGGATTATAATTAGAGCACCTGGAGCTACTGCTCCAGGCCCCTGCTCCAATGATTTCATGGGGGCCCCGCGCCCCCCTCACAAGGGGGCCACAAGACGCTGGTCTGAGGGGGGCACAAGACGCTGACCTGAGGTCTGATGGGGGCACATGGGGGCACATTGTGTTGATCTGAGGTCTGAGGGGGGCCACAAGACGCTAACCTGAGGTCTGATGGGGGCACATTATGTTGATCTGAGGTCTGATGGGGGCACAAGACGCTGATCTGAGGTCTGATGGGGGCACAAGATGATGACCTGAGGTCTGATGGGGGCACAAGACGCTGGCCTGAGGTCTGATGGAGGCCCAAGACGCCGACCTGAGGTCTGATGGGGGCACAAGACGCTGACCTGAGGTCTGATGGGGCACAAGACGCTGACCTGAGGTCTGATGGGGGCACATTGTGTTTGATCTGAGGTCTGATGGGGGCACAAGACGCTGACCTGAGGTCTGATGGGGGCACAAGACGCTGACCTGAGGTCTGATGGAGGCACAAGACGCTGACCTGAGGGCTGATGGGGGCACAAGACACTGACCTGAGGTCTGATGGAGGCACAAGACGCTGACCTGAGCTCTGATGGGGGCACATTGTGTTGATCTGAGGTCTGATGGGGGAACAAGACGCTGATTTGAGGTCTGATGGGGGCACAATGTGTTGATCTGAGGTTTATTATCCCTGTACAGTGACATCACTGTGTGTATTATCCCTGGACTTTGACATCACTGTGTTTATTATCTCTGTACTGTGACATCACTGTGTTTATTATCTCTGTACTGTGACATCACTGTGTTTATTATCCCTGTACGGTGACATCACTGTGTTTATTATCCCTGTACGGTGACATCACTGTGTTTATTATCCCTGTACAGTGACATTGCTGTGTTTATTATTCCTGTACAGTGACATCACTGTGTTTGTTATCCCTGTACAATGACATTGTAAGTGGTCTGTGTTTGTGTGTTTGTTTTCTATTTTTAAGGGTCGTGAATGCAGAGGACTACGTCGGATTCGGTGGACTACGTCGGACCAGCTTTTTTTTTTTTTTTAAATAAAATGGTCAAACAGGGGTCTGGGGGAGTGCTTATTTCAATAAAATGTTTTATACTTGTGTGTGTGTATTTTTTTTTTACAATACTACAGTTTTAGTAATTAGGGCTATCTACAGACGGCCCTGATTACTAATACTGGGCTTAGTGCTTGCCGGTATGGCAGGCCAGCACTAACCCCAACATCTATTACCTTGGCACCCACCGCCACCAGGGGTGCCGGGAAGAGCCGGGTACCCGCAGGACCGGACCTTCTAAATTGAGGGTCTGGCTCTGGGGCGGCTGCAGGCTGGTACCATTAGGCTGGGAAGGGCCAATAACCGTGTCCCTTCCCACCCTGGTAGTGCCAGGCTGCTGCTGCTGGTTGTATCTGGCTGGCGAAGGAAAAAAGGGGGGGACCCCACGCCATTTTTTTACAAAAATAATTAAATAAAAAAAAAATGGCGTGGGGTCCCCCCCTTTTTTCCTTCACCAGCCAGATACAACCAGCAGCGGCAGCCTGGCACTACCAGGGTAGGAAGGGACACGGTTATTGGCCCTTCCCAGCCTAATGGTACCAGCCTGCAGCCGCCCCAGACCCAGACCCTCAATTTAGAAGGTCCGGTCCTGCGGGTACCCGGCTCTTTCCGGCACCCCTGGTGGCGGTGGGTGCCGAGGTAATAGATGTTGGGGTTAGTGCTGGCCTGCCATACCGGCAAGCACTCAGCCCAGTATTAGTAATCAGGGCCATCTGTAGATACCAATATTTACTAAAACTGTAGTATTGTAAAACAAAATACACACACACAAGTATAAAACATTTTATTGAAATAAACACTCCCCCAGACCCCTGTTTAACCATTTTATTAAAAAAAGAAAAAAAAAAAAGCTGGTCCGACGTAGTCCACCGAATCCGACGTAGTCCTCTGCATTCACGACCCTGAAAAATAGAAAACAAACACACAAACACAGACCACTTACCTCTTCCTGCACTGGGATAATACACACAGCGATGTCACTGTACAGGGATAATAAACACAGTGATGTCACAGTACAGAGATAATAAACACAGTGATGTCACTGTACAGGGATAATAAAAACAGTGATGTCACAGTACAGAGATAATAAACACAGTGATGTCACCGTACAGGGATAATAAACACAGTGATGTCACTATACAGGGATCGGCGTCTCGTGCCCCCATCAGACCTCAGGTCGGCGTCTCGTGCCCCCATCAGACCTCAGGTCGGCGTCTCGTGCCCCCATCAGACCTCAGGTCGGCGTCTCGTGCCCCCATCAGACCTCAGGTCGGCGTCTCGTGCCCCATCAGACCTCAGGTCGGCGTCTCGTGCCCCCATCAGACCTCAGGTCGGCGTCTCGTGCCCCCATCAGACCTCAGGTCGGCGTCTCGTGCCCCCATCAGACCTCAGGTCGGCGTCTCGTGCCCCCATCAGACCTCAGGTCGGCTTCTCGTGCCCCCATCAGACCTCAGGTCGGCCGTCTTGTGCCCCATCAGACCTCAGATCAGGGTCTCTCCCCCCCCCCCCTCAGACCTCAGATCAGCCCCACCCAGCCACTTAAAAAAAGCATACTTACCTGCCCTGCCGCGCTGCCGCTGCCATCAGGTTCCACGCTCCACTGTCTTCCCTGCTGGCGCGCACTATGACCTGACGCTGCGTCAGGTCATAGTGCGCGCCGGAAGGGAAGACAGTGGAGCTTGGGAGCCGAGGACAGCGGCAGCGCGGCAGGACAGGCAAGTATGCTTTTTTTTAAGTGGCTGGGTGGCTTGGGGCCCGGTCCTCTGGTGGGCCAGTCCGACACTGTGCAGGTCCCTACCTTATGTAAATTTAGGTCACATGTCACTGGCCAGCCAATCACTGCTGGGGAGGTATAGGGGCTGTTACATCACAGCAGGCGTTCCCACAGGGCTTCCCTTTGATGCTGATTGGCTGAAAAAACAGGCATTTCAAACTTGCAGTGACGCATGAATAATCACGAGTCCGCGCTGCCTCGGGATGCCGAGCCGAAGCGGGCAACATTCGTGCGAATCACGAATATTGCCGCTTCAATTCGCTCATCACTAATGATATATTGAAAATGTATTTTATTATGATTTTATAGTAGGAATAAAAGTAAACCATATAAATAATCAAACATATATTATAAATTGAAAAGAATACAAAGTGTCTAAAAAGTATTCTGATTAGTTTGTGTCCAATCTTTTTTTCAAATTTCCAGCAGGGCCATAAGGTCAAGTATACAAGTATGCTATATCGAGCTAAGACTAGACCTACCAGGATAGTGGACCCTATAGGCTGCTAGGTATTGAGGTTAGTGCTCTGATGTGGAAACCGTGTGCAATGGCTGACATGAGCAGAAACCAGTTCATACTAGCAAAGTCAGGATATAGAATTCTTAGTCAATCAAGCAAAAGATCAAGGCAAAATTTATGTAATAAAAAAGCCAAACAGTCAATGTCATGCAACAAAGTTCAATTTAAGGCCAATCCAAGTGAATCTAATATTACAAAAACTGAAACTAATGCTCAGTAAATGTGCAGTCGGGGAGGAGACCTTAAATAGCTATATCGTTCACTATGATGGACATAGTAGGCTAAGAGAGTGACACACAAAAAATAACGGTACTATTGGCCATAAAAAGGCTTTTCAACATAAACCAAAATCTCATCTTCCTGTCCACAAGAGATCTCATCCTTCAGGAACCAGCAGTCCTCTTTCCATGCCAAAATACACCAGAAATGTAAACATGGTCTGAGTGTCAGGTGATCTTTGTTCACCTTGGCTTTGTGAGGTTCAGAACTACCCCTGTGATAACCCACTGAATGATCTGAAAAAAGTGGAAAAAGATATTCAAAAAGGTGCTTGCACTACAATGCTAGACCGTTGCTAGAGTTGCTCAGGCGACAAGGAAATAGAGACTTCAACATGGCTAGACTGCTTTGTTAGCTCAGTGTCAGAAAAACATGTGGGCGAGTGAAGGACTTTCCCACCATAGAACTGGTGGATCCTCTGGAGGGTCCAAACTAGAGATGAGCGAACTTGTCGAGATTCGGGTTGGTTCTGATTCGCTGAATTATTGAAAAATTCCATTGAGAACCGAATCAATCAGGCCGAACCAAATTGGCTCCAATTGCCCTGTAAATTGGTGTAATAACACCATCTAGTTGCAACACTTGTAGATAGAAACAGACATGGACAGTGAGCCATGACCTGGAACCCAATCCACTTTCCCTACCTACTTGCAGTTTGAGTCCTAGGTATCAAGACCGCAACTAGTCGAAGGTCACTACAGTACCAAGGTGCAGAACGGATAAAAAGCAATAGAAAAGACAACACAAAGGAATAGGCGTATGTGAATAGGTTAGAACCAGCCTGACAACGCAGTACAAAAACAAAAGACAGACTGTCAGGATTCGGGAGCGCTGCAGCCCTCCAGCGGATGTTGGGCGGGTGCGGGCGTTCCCGTGTCCTGACGCTATGCGGCGCTCATCCTGAGTGCAAGCCAGAAAATCCTCTTGTAACACTTAGGTTCCTTAAGGGTTAAAGGTTTGGCTAGTTTTGCTAGTTTTACTGGCAGGTGTCCCTGCCAGTAATTTTGGTCCACTGAATTATGAGGAGAATGCACTCCTTGAGTAGAGTGGGGTGCTGTGATCAACGAGAAGTTATTCTCAAGACACTTGGGGTTATAGAAAATCACGCACTCTCTTGGATTACATGCAATTAAGGTTTTATTTGGAACAAGGTCCCAGTGGGAGCTTGTGAGTCATTAATTGATTGACAGCTCTGAAGAATATAAATGTAGTAACAGGTATATGAATATTGCGTTTTTGTTGAGACGTTTCGGTCATCTAGACCTTTTTCAGTCAAACGCTGCAAGTGAAGGAGAGAATTTATTAGTATTCAACAACATATTTGTTAGCTATGAGGTAAATAAGATTGTAAAAATATATATATTCTCATATTGTCAAAAAAGGTGGGTAAATAACAGCCGAGCAAAAGACTGTCTAATGAAATTGAGAAGGTAATGAATTGATAGCTGAGTAAGGAATAATGATATAGTTAACTGAGGTCTGCAGGAGGCTGGTCACGCCGAAGTAAATAAGTAAGCAAAAAGGGTAATGACATAAAGAGAAGTATATGAAGATATTAGCAGAGTGGTATAATGGAAAAAGCAGAAGCGCCATAAAGGGATTGAACCTAAAAATCGGAAGGAAAGGAGGCTTACCATGTGGAGAGATGGGTGCAGGTTTGGCAGAGCTGTATAGTGTAGCGGGCGGAAGCGCTATAAATAGTGTCCAGGATAAACAGGGAAAGCCGCCCCGTCCGGAAACCGGAACGGTGGCGGCGGCCATGTTGGTTAAGGGTGCGAATGCGTGGTAGGTCCCTGGAGTAGCGGGCGCCATCTTGGAAATGGGCGCACATGCGTATATGTGTTGTAGATGGCGGGCGCCATCTTTAGAGTGGGCGCGCATGCGTGTGTCTGTTTTCGATGGCGGCGCCATCTTTGTTATGGTCATAATGGCGAGAAATGAATGTATTAGTGGTGTAGAGAATAGTATAATGTTAAAAGTAAGGGGAAAAAAGGGAAAAAAGGGGGAAAAAAGGGATGTGTGTATGCATAATGATTGATGTGACTATCTAATGTAGATGTAAAAATGTATGAGTGGGAATGTCTAGTAAAGCCAAGTGTAATACCATATATGTATAGTTATGGGAAATAGGTGTCAGGGATAGATAACAAGAAGGACAAGAAGGAATGGGGAAATGAAATGAAAAAAATGAAATGAAAAAAGATAGAGAAAATATGATGAAAAAAAGGAGAAAAGCACTATAAAATGATGAAAAAAGGGGATGGAAAAAGGGGGTGGAAAGATTGTATGAAGAATTATGTGAAGAAATATGGAAAATGAGAAGATGAAAAAATGAAAAAATTATGTGGAAAATTGTATGAAAGATGGGAAACTGTAGAGAAGTGGGAAAGTATGTGTGAGAAAACTTGTGTGAAAGTGATGAGATTAAGCTGAAAGAGAAGATAAAAGTGCATGACCAGTGACCCGATACTACCTTTCAATATGGAAGTGCTTCAGTGAGTCTGAAATAAAACAAAACAAAAAGAACATTATGAGAATCAATTGTTAGGACATCAACTAAAGTCTATGTAATACAGTAAGATGAACAGATCCCTTATTTTACGTCTTCAAGTAGGGAATATGTCATATTCCCGATTGAGTCCATTTGGATGAAGAGTATCAAGTGTATGTATCCAAAAGGATTCTCTCTTCTTCAGAAATCCGATGTGGTTCCCACCTTCGTCTTGGTCGCTGAACTTGTTCTATTACTTTGAAATTTCAATTGGGCCAGATTGTGGCCTGCTTTCTTGAAATGTTCTGGCAAGGGAAGCCATATTTTTTGGCACCTGATGGTTGATTTGTGGTGTACGATTCTGTCTCGTATCGTTTGGGTAGTTTCCCCGACATACAGTAACCCGCAGGGACATTTTATGAGGTACACCACAAATTTAGAATCGCAGGTAAAAAAGTCCTTGATGAAATAGGGTTTACCCGAGCGGGGGTGGTGTATTGTGTTGCCTTTTGAAATGTTACTACAACAGGAAACAATGAGGCAGGGGAAAGTACCAGTTCTTTTAGTGTTGAAGGAATGTTTGTTGTGGAATCTTGATCTGACTGCCTATGTCTGCCTTAATTAGATAATCTCGAAGGTTCTTGGATCGTTTAAGGCACATTAAAACTGGGTTTGAAATTCAATGATATGAGGGTAGGTTTTGTTGAGTAGTGGCCAGTGTTTACGTATGAACTTGCTGGATTTTGTAAATGACTGGATGGTATGTATGAACAAAAGCTATTCTGTTTTGATTGGTTGTTGGTGACGTTTTAGGGTTCGTGTCTGGTGTGAGCAATGGTTAGGGATAGCCTCTGCTACGGAATTTATCTCTCATTTTGGACAATTGAATTTCTTTGTTTTGTGGATCCGAGACAATGCGGTGGATCCGTGTAAATTGAGATTTGGGGAGAGATTTTTAGTATTTGTGGGATGACAGCTGGAGTAATGAAGAAGACAGTTTTTATCAGTGGGTTTGGTATATAGGTCCGTGGAAATAGTACCTGTATTGTCAAGTTGTACAAGGGTGTCTAGAAAGCTGATGGAGTGTGAGTCGTATTGCAAGGTAAATTGAAGCTCGGGACGTATTTGGTTGATGTAATTGACAAATGATGTAAGAGTGGAGGTGGGGCCTGTCCAAATGCAGAAGATGTCATCTATGTATCGATGCCAACACAAGGCAAACTGTTGGAAAAGGTTATTCGTGTAGATGTGACTGGTTTCGAACTGGGCCATATAAAGATTGGCGTAAGGCGGGGCTACATGAGCCCCCATTGCGGTATCCCGTCTCTGGGCGTAGTAGGTGTCTCCAAATAGAAAGAAGTTATCTGTGAGTACTATGGTAAGTAATTCTCTGAAGAAGAGAGAATCCTTTTGGATACATACACTTGATACTCTTCATCCAAATGGACTCAATCGGGAATATGACATATTCCCTACTTGAAGACGTAAAATAAGGGATCTGTTCATCTTACTGTATTACATAGACTTTAGTTGATGTCCTAACAATTGATTCTCATAATGTTCTTTTTGTTTTGTTTTATTTCAGACTCGCTGAAGCACTTCCATATTGAAAGGTAGTATCGGTCACTGGTCATGCCACTTTTATCTTCTCTTTTCAGCTTAATCTCATCACTTTCACACAAGTTTTCTCACACATACTTTCCCACTTCTCTACAGTTTCCCATCTTTCATACAATTTTCCACATAATTTTTCATTTTTTCATCTTCTCATTTCCCATATTTCTTCACATAATTCTTCATACAATTTCTTTCCCCCCTTTTTCCATCCCCTTTTTTCATCATTTTATAGTGCTTTTCTCCTTTTTTTCATCATATTTTCTCTATCTTTTTTCATTTCATTTTTTTTCATTTCATTTCCCCATTCCTTCTTTGTCCTTCTTGTTATCTATCCCTGACACCTATTTCACCATAACTATACATATATGGTATTACACTTGGCTTTACTAGACATTCCCACTCATACATTTTTACATCTACATTAGATAGTCACATCAATCATTATGCATACACACATCCCTTTTTTCCCCCTTTTTTCCCTTTTTTCCCCTTACTTTTAACATATACTATTCTCTACACCACTAATACATTCATTTCTCGCCATTATGACCATAACAAAGATGGCGCCCGCCATCGAAAACAGACACACGCATGCGCGCCCACTCTAAAGATGGCGCCCGCCATCTACAACACATATATGCATGTGCGCCCATTTCCAAGATGGCGCCCGCTACTCCAGGGACCTACCACGCATTCGCACCTTAACCAACATGGCCGCCGCCACCGCGTTCCGGTTTCCGGACGGGGCGGCTTTCCCTGTTTATCCTGGACACTATTTATAGCGCTTCCGCCCGCTACACTATACAGCTCTGCCAAACCTGCACCCATCTCTCCACATGGTAAGCCTCCTTTCCTTCCGATTTTTAGGTTCATCCCTTTATGCGCTTCTGCTTTTCCATTATACCACTCTGCTAATATCTTCATATACTTCTCTTTATGTCATTACCCTTTTTGCTTACTTATTTACTTCGGCGTGACCAGCCTCCTGCAGACCTCAGTTAACTATATCATTATTCCTTACTCAGCTATCAATTCATTACCTTCTCAATTTCATTAGACAGTCTTTTGCTCGGCTGTTATTTACCCACCTTTTTTTGACAATATGAGATATATATATTTTTTACAATCTTATTTTACCTCATAGCTAACAATATGTTGTTGAATACTAATAAATTCTCTCCTTCACTTGCAGCGTTTGACTGAAAAAGGTCTAGATGACCGAAACGTCTCAACAAAAACGCAATATTCATATACCTGTTACTACATTTATATTCTTCAGAGCTGTCAATCAATTAATGACTCACAAGCTCCCACTGGGACCTTGTTCCAAATAAAACCTTAATTGCATGTAATCCAAGACAGTGCGTGATTTTCTATAACCCCAAGTAATTTTGGTCCATTCAGGGTGTGGCGGGATCCATGCTCCTATCATGCCTTGGGGCTGGGACTCTAGCCACTATTTAGTTTCTCACTCGCCATTTATCTGTGCCTGCTATAGAGCCTTGTGCCTAAGCTAGCTACTCTGTGTTTATCTGGTATTCCAGTGACTCTGGTTTCTGTTACTTTTACCTACCTTTTGTGTTATCCTCTGTTTATTCCTTGCTTTGTTTTACCTTTTACCCTTCAGTTCCTGACCTGTTTAGGGTTGTTCCTGCTTGTGTTTGTTTTGGTTGTTTGTCTCGTGTTCCACTTTCTTCAGTGTAATTGCAGTCTTCGGTTGGGGGGCGGCCTGTTAAGGAGCCGGGTTCCCCAAAAGGCAGGGACAGTGGTTTGGGAGGAGTGTCAGGGCCTCACTTTGTCTGTGTCATTTGTGTCCCCCTGACCTACTCCTCACATTATAGCAGGCCCATACCCTAGTCGACTCTCCTGGCGGTTTAATATGAGTACGATCTATCGGTCACCGACCGCCTGATGAGCTGACGAATCAGTTTCAGGCATGGCTGGGTTAATTGTGCAAATGTCGCAGCGTCTGGACGCCATGACTATTCCTGCGTCTGGCGCTGGCAAACCCACCTGTGTCGCTGCCAGCCCCTGTTTTTCCTATGCACAGTGTCCAGCAGAGACCTAAAATGCTTCTGCCGGATCGCTTTGATGGGAACCCGGACAAATACCGTACTTTCCGGAGTCCTGTCGTTTGTATTTTCGTTTTAATTTTCCCCTCTGAAGCAGAAAAA
>ONZH01008698.1:0-18128 GCA_900303285.1 Rhinella marina
CTCGGGTGAGGAACAACTGGTGTAATTTGTAGAAAGTTGACTTCCCATGTGTGAGGGAGGCAGCAGTGTTTGGTGCAGGAAACTTTTTTGGCCGCCAAATTTAATCCAGCTCCGGTTTTCCCAGTGGGAAGGGGGTCATGTGATATATCAGTCTTGGCTAGAATTTTCTCAGAAACACCCTGGAAGTTTCAGTTTGGACCTACCTTTACCTGTTTAAGAGGTAAGTGTTCTCTGTGTCCACCATGCTAAAGAACCTAAGGTGATACTCTACAGAACTGGGGGGTTCACCATGTCAGGTCAGCCGTACTGCTAACTGCACAGAGAGATGGATGGATAGATATGAGATTTGAACAGATATTTAGCGGCAATACCAGCCGCTCGACTTGTGGCCCCTCTGCACAGGTCTCCGGTCCAGGACGATGGGTCTACATTTCTGATGTCACCCCACAGGTTCTGTATGGACTGAGCGGCCGCCCCATCTCCTCCGTCCTGCTTCTCTGTTCTGGGTCATTGTCATGTTGAATCACCCACTTCTAGGGCATTTCTTCTTCGGCGTAGGACGACATGATCTCCTCCAGTATTCTCATCTGTTCACACTGATCCATGGTCTGAGACACCATGCTTTACTGTCATCACCCTGGACTCTGCTCGGGGGCGTCTGACAAACTGCAGCCTCTAGACCCAAGAAAAACAATTCTGCTTTCAGAATGTTGGTCCATCTCTCTTTGGGCCGGTCATTGTGTTCCTTGGACCAGATTTTAACTTCTTCAGGACATGTCTTTTTTTGTGTGGGACTTTGCAGGTAACTTGGCTTCACTTCATCGTCTTCTGATTGCAGCAGGGAATCTGCAGATCTTCTTTCACCTTTCTGGAGATGACCATCTTCTGATTGTAGCAGGGCATCTGCAGATCTTCCTTCACTTTTCTGGAGATGATCATCTTCTGATTGTAGCAGGGCATCTGCAGATCTTCCTTCACTTTTCTGGAGATGATCATCTTCTCATTGTAGCAGGGCATCTGCAGATCTTCCTTCACTTTTTTGGAGATGATCATCTTCTCATTGTAGCAGGGCATCTGCAGATCTTCCTTCACTTTTCTGGAGATGATCATCTTCTCATTGTAGCAGGGCATCTGCAGATCTTCCTTCACTTTTTTGGAGATGATCATCTTCTCATTGTAGCAGGGCATCTGCAGATCTTCCTTCACTTTTCTGGAGATGATCATCTTCTCATTGTAGCAGGGCTCACTGGTGACTTCAGATGTTCCCCCCGTTTTCTGGATGTGATCATTGGCTTCACTTATCATCTTGTGGTTTGTAGCAAGACATCTTCAGATCTTCCTCCATTTTTCTGGAGGTGATCGTTGGCTTCACTTCATCGTCTTCTGATTGTGGCAGGGCTCACTGGTGACTTCAGATCTTCCTCCATCTTTCTGGAGGTGATCATTGGCTGAGCCTTTGCCATGTTGGCTATTCTTCCCATCCATTCGAGCAGTAGTCCTCCACTTCCTTCTGCGCCTTCAGGTTTTGGTTTCCAATTCAAGGCATTTGAGATAATTTCAGCCGATCATTTGCTGCACTTCTCTATATGTTTTTCCCTCTGCAATCAACCTTCTAATCAGAGTTTGTTCTTCATCAGAACAATGTCCGGGACAACCCCATTGTCCCCAGTATTTCAGAAGGAAATGCACTATAGCCAACATCTGCTGCCCACCTACCTTAAATGAGGGCCAAAATTATCACTTGTTATTCCACAGAATGTCTTCACCACTTCACCTCCTCACTGCTGTTATTTGGAGGCAGTTTTTTTCTCTCCTGCACTTAGAAGTCAATTATCTGCTCTGTAGAAATATCACAAAAACAGGGATTTATCAGGATCATTATGTCGGACTGCCAGTTTTCTGTCTCTTTCTAGATCTCTATGTATTTCTATCTGGATCTCTCTAGATAGATAGATATCTTTCTGGATCTTTCTAGATATAACTGGATTTTTTTTTTTTATTGTGGATGTGTCTCTTTCCTTCTCTCTGTCTATATATATATGTATATATTTATCTATCTATCTCTGGATCTTTCTGGATCTCTATGTATTTCTCGCTTCATGTCTCTAGCATTCCCCATCTTTCTCTGGATCTTTCTGGATCTCTATGCATTTCTCTCCCCATGTCTCTAACTCTCCCCATCTTTCTGGATCTCTATGTATTTCTCGCCCCGTGTCTCTAGCTCTACCCCTTCTTTCTCTGGATCTTTCTGGATCTCTATCTATTTCTCTCTCCATGGCTCTTGCTTTCCCCATCTTTCTATATATATCTGGATCTTTCTTGATCTCATTATCTCACTACAGGCTGCACTAAGTTCTGCTCCATCTGCCGGTGGCTGGGGTGGCATTGTGGCATCACCTCAGGGGTGAGTGTAGCCACTGAAGGATTAGGGGATACATTTCTGCGATAACGAGCCGCGCTGTGACTTGGGGACTGGTGGAGGGGGATGTATTGCTGCGCCCCGCTGAGTCTGACAATGAAACAGGCAATATTTTAACAAGTGGAGATGAGGAGGGGGGAGTGCAGCTCCTCTTCGCTTGGTTGCCAGCAGTAACAGAACCCCCCCCCATATTTGTAGTATAGAGGTGACTGGACACGCTGCAGGTAAAAATAGCTGCAGAACATCGCTTCCTCCGGAGCAGCAGGGGATCGCCATCACATGGAATGGATATACTGTCCTGTCATGTACTCATCGTAACCGGCCCTCGCAGGTGGAGCGTTCCTCTGCTCCTCAGCTAAAGATTAACTCTAAACCTCCTGCAAATAGAGTAACCGGAAGTACAAGCTAAGACGAGGCAGCAGGAGACTGAGGCACAACCCCCCTGGAAAGACGCTGGAGACAAGAAACTGCAGACTCGAGATAAGAAGCTAGAGACTCGAGATAAGAAGCTAGAGACTCGAGATAAGAAGCTAGAGACTCGAGATAAGAAGCTAGAGACTCGAGATAAGAAGCTAGAGACTCGAGATAAGAAGCTAGAGACTCGAGATAAGAAGCTAGAGACTCGAGATAAGAAGCTAGAGACTCGAGATAAGTAGCTAGAGACCCGAGATAAGTAGCTAGAGACCCGAGATAAGTAGCTAGAGACCTGTGATAAGTAGCTAGAGACCTGAGATAAGCAGCTAGAGACTCGAGATAAGAAGCTAGAGACTCGAGATAAGAAGCTAGAGACTCGAGATAAGAAGCTAGAGACTCGAGATAAGAAGCTAGAGACTCGAGATAAGAAGCTAGAGACTCGAGATAAGTAGCTAGAGACCCGAGATAAGTAGCTAGAGACCCGAGATAAGTAGCTAGAGACCTGTGATAAGTAGCTAGAGACCTGAGATAAGCAGCTAGAGACTCGAGATAAGAAGCTAGAGACTCGAGATAAGAAGCTAGAGACATGAGATAAGAAGCTAGAGACATGAGATAAGAAGCTAGAGACATGAGATAAGAAGCTAGAGACATGAGATAAGAAGCTAGAGACATGAGATAAGAAGCTAGAGACATGAGATAAGAAGCTAGAGACATGAGATAAGAAGCTAGAGACATGAGATAAGAAGCTAGAGACTCGAGATAAGAAGCTAGAGAATAAGAGCTAGAGACAAGCTAGAGAGCTACTCGAGATAAGAGACTGAGATAGAAGCTAGAAGACCTGCGATATAGCAGCTAGACTCGAGATAAGAGCTAGAGACTCGAGAGATAGAGAGCTAGAGACTCCGAGATAAGAAGCTAGGAGACTCGAGATAAAGCTAAGAGCTAGAGAAGACTCGAGAGATCGAGATAAGTAGCTAGAGACCCGAGATAAGTTAGCTAGAGACCCGAGATAAGTAGCTAAGACCTGTGATAAGTAGCTAGAGACCTGAGATAAGCAGCTAGAGACTCGAGATAAGAAGCTAGAGACTCGAGATAAGAAGCTAGAGAATCGAGATAAGAAGCTAGAGACCGAGATAAGAAGCTAGAGACTCAGATAAGTAGCTAGAGGACCCGAGATAAGTAGCTAGAGACCCTGTATAGTAGCTAGAGACTTGAGATAAGCAGCTAGAGACTCGAGATAAGAAGTAGCTAGAGACTCGAGATAAGAAAGCTAGAGACTAGAGAAAGAAGCTAGAGACTGAGAGAATAGAGAGATAGAGATAGAGAAGACTAGAAGACATGAGATAATAAGCTAGAGACATGAGAGATAGAGACTGAGCTAGAGAAGAAGCTAAGAGAACAGAGACATGAGATAAGAAGCTAGAAGACAGAGATAAGAAGCTAGAGACCGAGATAAGAAGCTAGAAGACCCGAGGATAAGGAGAGACCTGATAAGTAGCTAGAGACCTGGATAAGCAGCTAGAGAACCGAGATAAGAAAGCTAGAGCTCGAGATAAGAAGCTAGAGACTCGAGATAAAGAAGCTAGAGAAGATAAGAAGCTAGGACTCGAGATAAGAAGCTAGAGACTCGAGATAAGGGAAGCTAGAGACCCGAGATAAGAAGCTAGAGACTCGAGATAAGAAGCTAGAGACTCGAGATAAGTAGAGCTAGAGACTCTGAGATAGTAAAGCTAGAGACCGAGATAAGAAGCTAGAGACCTGAGATATAAGCAGCTAGAGACCCGAGATAAGCAGCTAGAGACCCGAGATAAGCAGCTAGAGACCCGAGATAAGCAGCTAGAGACCCGAGATAAGCAGCTAGAGACCCGAGATAAAAGCAGAGACTAGAGGATAGACCGAGATAGAGAAGCTAGAGACCCGAGATAAGCAGCTAGAAGACCCGAGATAAGCTAGAGACTAGAAAGTAGAGACTAGAGATAAGAAGAGACCGAGATAGAGGAACTCGAGATAAAGAAGCTAGAAGAGACTCGAGATAAGAAGCTAGAGACTAGATAAGAAGCTAGAGACTCGAGATAAAGAAGCTAGAGACTCGAGATAAGAAGCTAGAGACCGAGATAGAGACTGAGAAGCTAGAGAACCCTGATGATAAGTAGACTGAGAGACCTAGAGACGAGATAAGAGATAAGAAGCTAGATAGAGATAGAGAGAGCTAGAGACAGCTAGAGACATGAGATAAGAAGCCGAGATAAGAAGCTAGAGACATGAAGAGAAGCTAAGCGAGATAAGAAGCTAGCTAGAGACTCAGAGAGAAGAAGCTAAGAAGCTAGAGAAGCAGCTCGAGATAAGAAGCTAGAGACTCGAGAGCTAGAGAACCTCGAGATAAGCTAGAGACTAAGACAGACATAGAGAAGCTAGAGAAAGCTAGAGACTCGAGATAAGAAGCTAGAGACTCGAGATAAGAAGAAGCTAGAGACTCGAGATAAGAAGCTAGAGACTCGAGATAGAATAGAGCTTAGAGACCTAATAAGAAGCTAGAGACTCGAGATAAGAAGCTAGAAGACTCGAGATAAAGAAGCTAGAGACATGAAGATAAAAGAAGAGACCGAAGATAAGAAGCTAAGAGAGAGATAAAGAAAGCTAAGGAGGAACTCGAGATAGATAAGAAGCTAGAGACCGAGATAAAGAAAGCTAGAGACTCGAGAAGAAATAAGAGAACCTTGATAAGAAGCTAAGAAGAAAAGCAGCTAGAGGGACCTAGAGACCCGAGATGCAGCTAGAGACAGCTAGATAGAAGAATAAGGAAAGCTAGAGACCCGAGATAATAGAGAGATAGAGACTCGAGATATAGAGACTCGAGATAAGAAGCTAAGAGACTCGAGATAAGAAGCTAGAGACTCGAGATAAGAAGCTAAGAGACTCGAAGATAAAAGCTAGAGACCCGAGCAAAAGAAGCTAAGAAGACTCCGAGATAAGAAGTAGCTCGAGATAAGAGCTAGAGACCCGAGATAAGAAGCACAGGTGATATAGAAGCTATCAAGCAGGATCTTAATATTAGATAATTTGTATGTATCCTAAGGCTTAGTATCAGCACAGCTAGGATTAGAGACCAACAAGCTAGAGGCACAGCTTCAGCAGGATAGTACTTAGCACAGCTGATGGCTGACAGCTCACAGGCTGGGCTTAGACACCAGCTCAGGCAGTATCACACAGGATGGGCTTAGATAGCCACAGCTCAGCAGGCTGTATCAACAAAACGGGCTAGATACACAGCTCAGTAGACAGTATCACACAAAACAGGCTAAATACACAGCTCAGCAGACGGTATCACCACGGGATAGGTTTAGAACACGGCTCAGCAGACAGTATCACACAGGATACACACTCAGCACAGTTCAGATAGGATTTAGATACACAGCTCAGCAGACAGTATCACACATGATAGGATTAGATACACAGCAGTCAGCAGATAGTTATCACACAGGATAGGATTAGATACACAGCTCAGCAGAAGTATCACACAGGATAGGATTAGATACAACAGCTCAGGGCAGACAGTATCAACACACAGCTGCAGACAGTATCACACAGAATAGGATTAGATACCACAGCTCAGCAAGACCAGTATCACAAGGATGGATTAGATACACAGCTCAGCAGACAGTATCACACAGGAATAGGATAGATACACAGCTCAGCAGACAGTATCAACACAGGATAGGTTAAGATACACAGCTCAGCAGAACAGTAATCACACAGATAGGATTAGATACAGGAGAGGATTAGATACAAAGCTCAGCAGACAGTATCACACAGGATAGGATTAGATACATGGGCTCAGCAGACGGTATCACACAGCATAGGATTAGATACACAGCTCAGCAGACAGTATCACACAGGATAGGATTAGATACACAGCTCAGCAGACAGTATCACACAGATAGGATTAGATACACAGCTCAGCAGACAGTATCACACAGGATTATGGGATTAGATACACAGCTCCAGCAGACAGTATCACACAGGATTAGGCTTAGATACACAGCTCAGCAGACAGTATCACACAGGATAGGGTTAGATACACAGCTCAGCAGACTGTATCACACAGGATAGGATTAGATACACAGCTCAGCAGACAGTATCACACAGGATGGGCTTAGATACACAGCTCAGCAGGCGGTATCAACACAAGGATGGGCTTAGATACACAGCTCAGCAGGCGGTATCACACAAAACAGGCTTAGATACACAGCTCAGCAGACAGTATCACACAGGATGGGCTAGATACACAGCTCAGCAGGCTGTATCACACAAAACGGGCTTAGATACACAGCTCAGTAGACAGTATCACACAGGACGGGCTTAGATACACAGCTCAGCAGGCTGTATCACACAGGATAGGCTTAGATACACGGCTCAGAAGACGGTATCACACGGGATAGGTTTAGATACACAGCTCAGCAGACAGTATCACACAGGACGGGCTTAGATACACAGCTCAGCAGGCTGTATCACACAAAACAGGCTTAGATACACAGCTCAGCAGACAGTATCACACAGGATAGGCTTAGATACACAGCTCAGCAGACGGTATCACACGGGATAGGTTTAGATACATGGCTCAGCAGACAGTATCACACAGGAGAGGATTAGATACACAGCTCAGCAGACAGTATCACACAGGAAAGGATTAGATACACAGCTCAGTATTTACAGAGAAGTATTCTCACCCCCTCGTCTCCTGGGAATCAGACGGATAATTCCGCATCTTCATAATCAGGACCAAGGAGCGTCCGAACGGTGGCCGTGGAGCAATCAGCAAGATGGAAGAAAGGCGGGGGGAGGATGTTGAGTGTTCCCCCCCCCATTGGTTCCATTAAACTTCTACTGAGGACTGAATTTTTTACATCACATCCAGAGCTGCACTCACTATTCTTCTGTTACATCGTGTCCTGTACTCCAGTCACATCCAGAGCTGCAGTCACTATTCTTCTGTCACATCGTGTCCTGTACTCCGCTCACATCCAGAGCTGCAGTCACTATTCTTCTGTTACATCATGTCTTATACTCCAGTCACATCCAGAGCTGCACTCACTATTCTTCTGTTACATCATGTCTTATACTCCAGTCACATCCAGAGCTGCACTCACTATTTAGTTACATCATGTCTTATACTCCAGTCACATCCAGAGCTGCAGTCACTATTCTTCTGTTACATCATGTCTTATACTCCAGTCACATCCAGAGCTGCACTCACTATTTAGTTACATCATGTCTTATACTCCAGTCACATCCAGAGCTGCAGTCACTATTCTTCTGTCACATCGTGTCTTATACTCCAGTCACATCCAGAGCTGCACTCACTATTCTTCTGTCACATCGTGTCCTGTACTCTGCTCACATCCAGAGCTGCACTCACTATTCTTCTGTCACATCGTGTCCTGTACTCTGCTCACATCCAGAGCTGCAGTCAGGATTCTTCTGTCACATCGTGTCCTGTACTCCGCTCACATCCAGAGCTGCACTCACTATTCTTCTGTTACATCATGTCTTATACTCCAGTCACATCCAGAGCTGCACTCACTATTCTTTTGTTACATCATGTCTTATACTCCAGTCACATCCAGAGCTGCACTCACTATTCTTCTGTCACATCGTGTCCTGTACTCCGCTCACATCCAGAGCTGCACTCACTATTCTTCTGTCACATCATGTTGTATACTCCAGTCACATCCAGAGCTGCACTCACTATTTAGTTACATCATGTCTTATACTCCAGTCACATTCAGAGCTGCAGTCACTATTCTTCTGTCACATCATGTCTTATACTCCAGTCACATCCAGAGCTGCACTCGCTATTCTTCTGTCACATCATGTTGTATACTCCAGTCACATCCAGAGCTGCACTCACTATTCTTCTGTCACATCATGTCTTATACTCCAGTCACATCCAGAGCTGCACTCACTATTCTTCTGTCACATCGTGTCCTGTACTCGGCTCACATCCAGAGCTGCACTCACTATTCTTCTGTCACATCATGTTGTATACTCCAGTCACATCCAGAGCTGCACTCACTATTTAGTTACATCATGTCTTATACTCCAGTCACATCCAGAGCTGCACTCACTATTCTTTTGTTACATCATGTCTTATACTCCAGTTACATCCAGAGCTGCACTCACTATTCTTCTGTCACATCGTGTCCTGTACTCGGCTCACATCCAGAGCTGCACTCACTATTCTTCTGTCACATCATGTCTTATACTCCAGTCACATCCAGAGCTGCACTCACTATTTCCATCCAGCTGCATCCTTTTTGTTACATCATGTCTTATACTCCAGTTACATCCAGAGCTGCACTCACTATTCTTCTGTCACATCGTGTCCTGTACTCCGCTCACATCCAGAGCTGCAGTCTCGATTTTTCTGTCACATCGTGTCCTGTACTCCGCTCACATCCAGAGCTGCACTCACTATTCTTCTGTCACATCATGTTGTATACTCCAGTCACATCC
Source organism: Rhinella marina (assembly GCA_900303285.1). Classification (NCBI taxonomy): domain Eukaryota; kingdom Metazoa; phylum Chordata; class Amphibia; order Anura; family Bufonidae; genus Rhinella; species Rhinella marina. Next base: position 9,347 of record ONZH01008698.1, read on the forward strand.
AGAGCTGCACTCACTATTTAGTTACATCATGTCATATACTCCAGTCACATTCAGAGCTGCACTCACTATTCTTCTGTCACATCATGTCTTATACTCCAGTCACATCCAGAGATGCACTCACTATTTTTCTGTTACATCATGTAGAATGCTTGATGAATAGAATGCTAGAAGTGCTTTAAACCCTGGTACAGCTTCAGGGATTTGTCGTATGCTCACCCCGGGGCCGCTAGCAGGGAGCTTAGATGAGTATAATGGACAGTTAACCCCTCCACCACCAGAGCTGACTCTATACACTGAATGGCATACACCCCACTAGAGCTGGTGTCAGTCTTCACCACTGTAGAGTTAGCATTATGTTTATGCACCAGGAGGCTCAGGATAAGCAGCACTATAATCTACAGGCTGCAGAGCAGGGGATTGTGGTACGACTCAGTGACTATGTATGAACCCTGTGACACTGCTGTCAGTCTCCACTGCTGTTCTCGTATTCTATTCATTCACCACTACCCGGGACCATGCACAGGGACGTGTCCTCTGCACCCCCTACAGGTGAGAGTGCGGCCTGATGGGAGCTGTCCAGTGCTGACCAGAGGGTGATACTGGAATCTACAGCTACATGATGGGGCCGACATATACCGCAGGAAAGTACAAGGTACCCACCCAGTATAAACCAGTGTACAGTGCCCCCTCCCCAGTATAAACCAGTGTACAGAGCCCCCTCCCACAGTATAACTAGTATACAGAGCCCCCTCCCCCAGTATAACCAGTGTATGGCGCTCCCTCCCCAGTATAACCAGTGTACAGAGCCCCCTACCAGTATACAGATCCCCCTCCCCCAGTGTATGGCACCCCCTCCCCAGTATAACCAGTGTAAAGAGCCCCCTCCCCAGTATAACCAGTGTAAAGAGCCCCCTCCCCAGTATAACCAGTGTACAGAGACCCCTCCCCAGTATAACCAGTGTACGGACCCCTTAGTCTCGCCTGCAGGCCCCGCCCCTCCTCCCACTGGCTTCAAACACCGCCCCCTCCTCGCTCTGCTTGCAGACCCCGCCCCTCGTGGCCCTACACGCAGGCCCTTCCCCCTTTTCGCTCATGCAGATAGCCCCGCCCCTTCTCGCTCTGCCCGCAGGCCCCGCCCCCTCCTCGCTCTAGTGGCTGGCTCCTAGCTCTCTGTCACACACGGCGCATCTTTTCTCAGGCTGCGAGCACCGGGGACCCCCGGCCAGGAGCCTCCACGCACCGGAGACCTCCCGCTCACCCATGCGCTGCTGCCGGCGGCTGCTGACGAGGAAATACAGGAAGTTTGTTGTGAGCCTCCTGCGAGAGGTGAAGAGCCTCCTGTACACACAGGTGAGGAAGCTGCGGTACCCCGGGGAGGTGTATAGGTCGGGTGCCGACAACCAGCCAGGAACAGAGGCATGTCAGATTCTTGGAGTGGTAGGTGAGGAGTATGGATGATGGGTGTAGTATGTTAATAGCGTGGTGGACGATGGGTGTAGTACTGTAGGTGATGGGTATGGTGGATGACGGGCATAGTAAGTGATGTATAGGCAAGACGGTAGGTTAGTGGCATGGTTGACGATGGGTGTAGTAGGTGATGGATATTGTGGATAATGGCGATTAAAGGTGATGTATAGGGTGGGTTGTGGAAGGTTAGTCGTATAGTTGATGCTGGGTGTAGTAGTTAATGCGCGTGTGAGGCAGGTGTATACAATCTCTTCCTTTGCTCTTCACTTCTGATCACCTCATTTTTAAACTTGTGTGGATTTTGAGGAATTTTTTACTGCAGATTTCCCAGTTGGATCCTGGGGTGGATCCAGCATTCAGCCTCCATCTATAGAACGATGGATCCATCCGTCAGCCGCCATCTGTAGGATGGTGGATCCAGCCTTCAGCCGCCATCTGTACGACGATGGATCCAGCCTTCAGCCGCCATCTGTAGGACGATGGATCCAGCCTTCAGCCGCCATCTGTAGGACGATGGATCCAGCCTTCAGCCGCCATCTATAGGACGGTGGATCCAGCCTTCAGCCGCCATCTGTAGGACGGTGGATCCAGTCTTCAGCTGCCATCTGTAGGATGGTGGATCCAGCCTTCAGCTGCCATCTGTAGGACGATGGATCCAGCCTTCAGCCGCCATCTATAGGACGATGGATCCAGCCTTCAGCCGCCATCTGTAGGACGATGGATCCAGCCTTCAGCCGCCATCTGTAGGACGATGGATCCAGCCTTCAGCCGCCATCTGTAGGACGATGGATCCAGCCTTCAGCCGCCATCTGTAGGATGGTGGATCCAGCCTTCAGCCGCCATCTGTAGGATGGTGGATCCAGCCTTCTGCCGCCATCTGTAGGATGGTGGATCCAGCCTTCTGCCGCCATCTGTAGGACGGTGGATCCAGCCTTCAGCCGCCATCTGTAGGACGGTGGATCCAGCCTTCAGCCGCCATCTGTAGGACGATGGATCCAGCCTTCAGCCGCCATCTGTAGGACGGTGGATCCAGCCTTCAGCCGCCATCTGTAGGACGATGGATCCAGCCTTCAGCCGCCATCTGTAGGATGGTGGATCCAGCCTTCTGCCGCCATCTGTAGGACGATGGAGCCATCTATAGGACGATGGAGCCAGCCTTCAGCCGCCATCTATAGGACGATGGAGCCATCTATAGGACGGTGGATCCAGCCTTCAGCCGCCATCTAAAGGACGGTGGATCCAGCCTTCAGCCGCCATCTATAGGACGATGGATCCAGACTTCAGCCGCCATCTGTAGGACAGTGGATCAAGCCTTCAGCCGCCATCTGTAGGACGATGGATCCAGCCTTCAGCCGCCATCTGTAGGATGGTGGGTCCAGCCTTCAGCCGCCATCTGTAGGACGATGGAGCCATCTATAGGACGATGGATCCAGCCTTCAGCCGCCATCTGTAGCACGATGGAGCCATCTATAGGAAGATGGATCCAGCATTCAGCCGCAATCTATAGGACGGTGGATCCAGCATTCAGCCGCCATCTATAGGACGATGGATCCAGCCTTGACTCGCCATCTGTAGGACGGTGGATCCAGCCTTCAGCCGCCATCTGTGGGACGATGGATCCAGCCTTGACTCGCCATCTGTAAAATGATGGATCCAGTCTTCAGCAGCCATCTGTAGGACGGTGGATCCAGCCTTCAGCCGCCATCTGTAGGACGGTGGATCCAGCCTTCAGCCGCCATCTGTAGGACGATGGATTCAGCCTTCAGCCGCCATCTATAGGACGATGGATCCAGCCTTCAGCCGCCATCTGTAGGACGGTGGGTCCAGCCTTCAGCCGCCATCTGTAGGACGGTGGATCCAGCCTTCAGCCGCCATCTGTGGGACGATGGAGCCACCTATAGGACGATGGATCCAGCCTTCAGCCGCCATCTATAGTACGGTGGATCCACCCTTCAGCCGCCATCTATAGGACGATGGATCCACCCTTCAGCCGCCATCTGTAGGACGGTGGATCCAGCCTTCAGCCGCCATCTGTGGGACGATGGATCCAGCCTTGACTCGCCATCTGTAGAATGATGGATCCAGCCTTCAACCGCCATCTGTAGGACGGTGGATCCAGCCTTCAGCCGCCATCTATAGGACGGTGGATCCAGCCTTCAGCCGCCATCTGTAGGACAGTGGATCCAGCCTTCAGCCGCCATCTGTAGGACGGTGGATCCAGCCTTCAGCCGCCATCTGTAGGACGGTGGATCCAGCCTTCAGCCGCCATCTGTAGGACGGTGGATCCAGCCTTCAGCTGCCATCTGTAGGATGGTGGATCCAGCCTTCAGCTGCCATCTGTAGGACGATGGATCCAGCCTTCAGCCGCCATCTGTAGGACGATGGATCCAGCCTTGACTCGCCATCTGTAGAATGATGGATCCAGTCTTCAGCAGCCATCTGTAGGACGGTGGATCCAGCCTTCAGCCGCCATCTGTAGGACGGTGGATCCAGCCTTCTGCCGCCATCTGTAGGACGGTGGATCCAGTCTTCAGCAGCCATCTGTAGGACGGTGGATCCAGCCTTCAGCCGCCATCTGTAGGACGGTGGATCCAGCCTTCAGCCGCCATCTGTAGGACGGTGGATCCAGCCTTCAGCCGCCATCTGTAGGACGGTGGATCCAGCCTTCTGCCGCCATCTGTAGGACGGTGGATCCAGCCTTCAGCAGCCATCTGTAGGACGGTGGATCCAGCCTTCAGCCGCCATCTGTAGGACGGTGGATCCAGCCTTCAGCCGCCATCTGTAGGACGGTGGATCCAGCCTTCAGCCGCCATCTGTAGGACGGTGGATCCAGCCTTCAGCCGCCATCTGTAGGACGGTGGATCCAGCCTTCAGCCGCCATCTGTAGGACGGTGGATCCAGCCTTCAGCCGCCATCTGTAGGACGGTGGATCCAGCCTTCAGCCGCCATCTGTAGGACGGTGGATCCAGCCTTCAGCCGCCATCTGTAGGAAGATGGATTCTGCCTTCAGCCGCCATCTATAGGACGGTGGATCCAGCCTTCAGCCGCCATCTATAGGACGGTGGATCCAGCCTTCAGCCGCCATCTGTAGGACAGTGGATCCAGCCTTCAGCCGCCATCTGTAGGACGGTGGATCCAGCCTTCAGCCGCCATCTGTAGGACGGTGGATCCAGCCTTCAGCCGCCATCTGTAGGACGGTGGATCCAGCCTTCAGCTGCCATCTGTAGGATGGTGGATCCAGCCTTCAGCTGCCATCTGTAGGACGATGGATCCAGCCTTCAGCCGCCATCTGTAGGACGATGGATCCAGCCTTGACTCGCCATCTGTAGAATGATGGATCCAGTCTTCAGCAGCCATCTGTAGGACGGTGGATCCAGCCTTCAGCCGCCATCTGTAGGACGGTGGATCCAGCCTTCTGCCGCATCTGTAGGACGGTGGATCCAGTCTTCAGCAGCCATCTGTAGGACGGTGGATCCAGCCTTCAGCCGCCATCTGTAGGACGGTGGATCCAGCCTTCAGCCGCCATCTGTAGGACGGTGGATCCAGCCTTCAGCCGCCATCTGTAGGACGGTGGATCCAGCCTTCTGCCGCCATCTGTAGGACGGTGGATCCAGCCTTCAGCAGCCATCTGTAGGACGGTGGATCCAGCCTTCAGCCGCCATCTGTAGGACGGTGGATCCAGCCTTCAGCCGCCATCTGTAGGACGGTGGATCCAGCCTTCAGCCGCCATCTGTAGGACGGTGGATCCAGCCTTCAGCCGCCATCTGTAGGACGGTGGATCCAGCCTTCAGCCGCCATCTGTAGGACGGTGGATCCAGCCTTCAGCCGCCATCTGTAGGACGGTGGATCCAGCCTTCAGCCGCCATCTGTAGGACGGTGGATCCAGCCTTCAGCCGCCATCTGTAGGAAGATGGATTCTGCCTTCAGCCGCCATCTATAGGACGATAGATCCAGCCTTCAGCCGCCATCTGTAGGACGGTGGGTCCAACCTTCAGCCGCCATCTGTAGGACGATGGAGCCACCTATAGGACGATGGATCCAGCCTTCAGCCGCCATCTATAGTACGGTGGATCCAGCCTTCAGCCGCCATCTATAGGACGATGGATCCACCCTTCAGCCACCATCTGTAGGACGGTGGATCCAGCCTTCAGCCGCCATCTGTGGGACGATGGATCCAGCCTTGACTCGCCATCTGTAGAATGATGGATCCAGCCTTCAACCGCCATCTGTAGGACGGTGGATCCAGCCTTCAGCCGCCATCTGTAGGACGGTGGATCCAGCCTTCAGCCGCCATCTGTAGGACGGTGGATCCAGCCTTCAGCCGCCATCTGTAGGACGGTGGATCCAGCCTTCAGCCGCCATCTGTAGGACGGTGGATCCAGCCTTCAGCCGCCATCTGTAGGACGGTGGATCCAGCCTTCAGCCGCCATCTGTAGGACGGTGGATCCAGCCTTCAGCCGCCATCTGTAGGACGGTGGATCCAGCCTTCAGCCGCCATCTGTAGGACGGTGGATCCAGCCTTCAGCCGCCATCTGTAGGACGGTGGGATCCAGCCTTCAGCCGCCATCTGTAGGACGGTGGATCCAGCCTTCAGCTGCCATCTGTAGGACGATAGATCCAGCCTTCAGCCGCCATCTGTAGGACGGTGGGTCCAACCTTCAGCCGCCATCTGTAGGACGATGGATCCAGCCTTCAGCTGCCATCTGTAGGACGGTGGATCCAGCCTTCAGCCGCCATCTGTAGGACGGTGGATCCAGCCTTCAGCTGCCATCTGTAGGACGATGGATCCAGCCTTCAGCCGCCATCTATAGGACGATGGATCCAGCCTTCAGCCGCCATCTGTAGGACGGTGGATCCAGCCTTCAGCCGCCATCTATAGGACGATGGATCCACCCTTCAGCCGCCATCTGTAGGACGGTGGATCCAGCCTTCAGCCGCCATCTGTGGGACGATGGATCCAGCCTTGACTCGCCATCTGTAGAATGATGGATCCAGCCTTCAACCGCCATCTGTAGGACGGTGGATCCAGCCTTCAGCCGCCATCTATAGGACGGTGGATCCAGCCTTCAGCCGCCATCTGTAGGACGGTGGATCCAGCCTTCAGCCGCCATCTGTAGGACGATGGATCCAGCCTGCAGCCGCCATCTGTAGGACGATGGATCCAGCCTTCAGCCGCCATCTGTAGGATGGTGAATCCAGCCTTCAGCCGCCATCTGTAGGACGGTGGATCCAGCCTTCAGCCGCCATCTGTAGGACGATGGATCCAGCCTTCAGCTGCCATCTGTAGGACGGTGGATCCAGCCTTCAGCCGCCATCTGTAGGACGGTGGATCCAGCCTTCAGCTGCCATCTGTAGGACGATGGATCCAGCCTTCAGCCGCCATCTATAGGACGATGGATCCAGCCTTCAGCCGCCATCTGTAGGACGGTGGATCCAGCCTTCAGCCGCCATCTATAGGACGATGGATCCACCCTTCAGCCGCCATCTGTAGGACGGTGGATCCAGCCTTCAGCCGCCATCTGTGGGACGATGGATCCAGCCTTGACTCGCCATCTGTAGAATGATGGATCCAGCCTTCAACCGCCATCTGTAGGACGGTGGATCCAGCCTTCAGCAGCCATCTGTAGGACGGTGGATCCAGCCTTCAGCCGCCATCTGTAGGACGGTGGATCCAGCCTTCAGCCGCCATCTGTAGGACGATGGATCCAGCCTGCAGCCGCCATCTGTAGGACGATGGATCCAGCCTTCAGCCGCCATCTGTAGGATGGTGAATCCAGCCTTCAGCCGCCATCTGTAGGACGATGGAGCCATCTATAGGACGATGAATCCAGCCTTCAGCCGCCATCTGTAGGACGATGGAGCCATCTATAGGACGATGGATCCAGCCTTCAGCCGCCATCTATAGGACGGTGGATCCAGCCTTCAGCCGCCATCTGTAGGACGATGGATCCAGCCTTCAGCCGCCATCTGTAGGACGGTGGGTCCAGCCTTCAGCCGCCATCTGTAGGACGATGGAGCCACCTATAGGACGATGGATCCAGCCTTCAGCCGCCATCTATAGTACGGTGGATCCAGCCTTCAGCCGCCATCTATAGGACGATGGATCCAGCCTTCAGCCGCCATCTGTAGGACGATGGATCCAGCCTTGACTCGCCATCTGTAGGACGGTGGATCCAGCCTTCAGCCGCCATCTATAGGACGGTGGATCCAGCCTTCAGCCGCCATCTGTAGGACAGTGGATCCAGCCTTCAGCCGCCATCTATAGGACGATGGATCCAGACTTCAGCCGCCATCTGTAGGACTTTGGATCCAGCCTTCAGCCGCCATCTGTAGGACGGTGGATCCAGCCTTCAGCCGCCATCTGTAGGACGGTGGATCCAGCCTTCAGCCGCCATCTGTAGGACGATGGATCCAGCCTGCAGCCGCCATCTGTAGGACGATGGATCCAGCCTTCAGCCGCCATCTGTAGGATGGTGAATCCAGCCTTCAGCCGCCATCTGTAGGACGATGGAGCCATCTATAGGACGATGAATCCAGCCTTCAGCCGCCATCTGTAGGACGATGGAGCCATCTATAGGACGATGGATCCAGCCTTCAGCCGCCATCTATAGGACGGTGGATCCAGCCTTCAGCCGCCATCTGTAGGACGGTGGGTCCAGCCTTCAGCCGCCATCTGTAGGACGATGGAGCCACCTATAGGACGATGGATCCAGCCTTCAGCCGCCATCTATAGTACGGTGGATCCAGCCTTCAGCCGCCATCTATAGGACGATGGATCCAGCCTTCAGCCGCCATCTGTAGGACGATGGATCCAGCCTTGACTCGCCAATCTGTAGGACGGTGGATCCAGCCTTCAGCCGCCATCTGTAGGACGGTGGATCCAGCCTTCAGCCGCCATCTGTAGGACGGTGGATCCAGCCTTCAGCCGCCATCTGTAGGACGGTGGATCCAGCCTTCAGCCGCCATCTGTAGGACGGTGAATCCAGCCTTCAGCCGCCATCTGTAGGACGGTGGATCCAGCCTTCAGCCGCCATCTGTAGGACGGTGGATCCAGCCTTCAGCCGCCATCTGTAGGACGGTGGATCCAGCCTTCAGCCGCCATCTGTAGGACGGTGGATCCAGCCTTGACTCACCATCTGTAGAATGATGGATCCAGTCTTCAGCCGCCATCTGTAGGACGGTGGATCCAGCTTTCAGCCGCCATCTGTAGGACGGTGGATCCAGTCTTCAGCCCGCCATCTGTAGGACGGTGGATCCAGCCTTCAGCCGCCATCTGTAGGACGGTGGATCCAGCTTCAGCCGCCATCTGTAGGAC
>ONZH01008699.1:0-18172 GCA_900303285.1 Rhinella marina
ACTGTCGCAGTCTGTGGGTGATGATGGATGATAATATTGACTTAGTGGAAGAAGTTTGTAAAGAGGTGTCGGACGATGAGGAGACACGGTTGTCAGACAGTGGTGAAGTTGTTGTCAAGGCAGGAAGTCCGAGGGGGGAGCAGACTGAGGAATCGGAGGATGACGAAGTGACTGACCCAAGCTGGGTTGATAAGCCGAGTGAAGACAGTGCTTCTGAGGCGGAGGCGATGGTGCACCAGAACAGGTTGGAAGAGGCAGTGGTGTGGCCAGAGGGAGAAGCAGGGCCAGAGCTGGTGCATCAGTAGCAACTATTTCACGTAGTGAAGCTCCCGTGGCGAGGCCTAGATGTTCGCAAGTCTGGAGGTTCTTTAAAGAAAGTGAGGATGACCGACGGGCTGTGGTGTGCAACCTGTGCCACACCAGGATCAGCAGGGGTGCCACCACTACTAGCCTAACCACCACCAGCATACGCAGGCATATGAGTGCTAAACACCCCACTCAATGGAACCAAGGCCGTTCACCACCTCCTGCGGGTCACACCACTGCTCCTTCCCCTGTGTCACTCGCTGCCTCTGCTAGTCAACCCCCTGCCCAGGACCCCGGCACGAGCGCCTCCCGCCGGAAAACCACACCTTCGCCTCCACGATCCTCCAGTGTCCACCAATGTGTCCCAGCGCAGCGTTCAGCTGTCTTTACAGCAAACGCTGGAGCGCAACAGGAAATACAGTTCCACCCACCCACATGCCCAAGCCCTCAACGTCCACATCTCCAAATTGCTTAGCCTGGAGATGCTGCCCTATAGGCTGGTAGAGACCGAGGCCTTTCGCAATCTCATGGCGGTGGCTGCCCCTCGGTATTCGGTCCCCAGCCGCCACTATTTTTCCCGATGTGCCGTCCCAGCCCTACACCAGCACGTGTCACAGAACATCACCCGTGCCCTGACCAACGCTGTGTCTGAGAAAGTCCACCTACCACGGACACATGGACAAGTGCTGGGACACTTGGTGGAGGCTGGGACAGAGACTGACCCTGGGGCCGCTCATGTACTGCTGACACCGAGGATTGCGGGACCTACCTCGGTTACGGTCTCTCAGACGTACTATGCCTCCTTTTCTGACCCCTCCTCCTTCTCTTCCACCGAATTACCATCCGTGGCCACGGCGCCTTCAGTCGGTAGTTCTAGGCGCAGCAGCAGTACCGTGGGTAAGCGCCAGCAGGCGGTGCTCAAACTGCTGAGCTTAGGTGACAAAAGGCACACCACCCAAGAGCTGTTACAGGGCATCACAGCGCAGACCGATGTGTGGCTGGCACCGCTGAACCTCAAGCCAGGCATGGTTGTGTGTGACAACGGTCGTAACCTGGTGGCGGCTCTGCAACTCGGCAGACTGACACATGTGCCATGCCTGGCCCACGTGTTCAATCTAATAGTTCAGCGGTTCCTCAAGACATACCCCAATCTGTCTGATTTGCTCACCAAGGTGCACCGCATCTGTGCGCATTTCCGCAAGTCGACCACAGATGCTGCCACTCTCAGGGCAGCGCAGCGCCGCCTACAACTGCCCGCTCTCCGACTGTTGTGCGACGTGCCCATGAGATGGAATTCGACATTAAACATGTTATCCAGAGTTTACCAGCAGCGCAGAGCGATTGTAGACTGCCAGATGTCAACTTCCACCAGAACTGGTAGTCAGGTCAGTCAGATTCCTCAAGTCTACAATGAGGAGTGGACGTGGATGTCTGATATCTGCCAGGTGTTGAGCAACTTTGAGGAGTCAACACAGATGGTCAGCCGTGATGCCGCCATTATCAGCCTCGCCATCCTGCTGCTTTGCCTGTTGAAAAAATCACTGCTCAGCATGAAGTCGGATGCTTTGCACTTGTCACAAGAGACGGTGGAGGAAGATACGTCGCTTGATAGCCAGAGCACCCTCCGGTCTGTTTCTCAACGCGTATCGGAGGAGGGGGATGAGGATGAGGAGGAGGAGAATGTCTGCGAGATAGAAGAGGGTACCAGTGCTCAGTCCTTCTTAACTCTTGAGCGTGTATGGGCTGAAGAGGAGGACTTGGAGGAGGAGGAGGAAATGGAGAGTCAGGCCAGTGAGGAGAGGGAATTCTTGCGTGTTGGGACTCTGGCGCACATGGCAGACTTCATGTTAGGCTGCCTATCCCGTGACCCTCGTGTTAGAAGCATTTTTTCAAACACCGATTACTGGGTGTTCACTCTCCTGGACCCACGGTACAAGCAGAACCTTTCCACTCTCATCCCTGCAGAGGAAAGGAGTATGAGAGTGAATAAATATCAACAGGCCCTGGTGCACAAGCTGAAACAATCCTTCCCATCTGACGCCGCTAGCGGCAGAGGGCATGGTTCTGTGGGCCAAGTAGCGGGGGAGAGGAGGCGAGCAGGCAACTTGTCCAGCACTGGCAGGGGAACGCTCTCCAAGGCCTTTGCCAGTTTTATGTCACCCCAGCAAGACACTGTCACCTGTCCCCAGTCTAGGCAGAGTAGGGGGGAGCTGTACAGAAAGATGGTGAGGGAGTACCTAGCTGACCATACCAACGTCCGTAGCGATCACTCTGCTCCATACAACTATTGGGTTTCAAAGCTGGACATGTGGCCTGAACTGGCGCTTTACGCTTTGGAGGTGCTGGCCTGCCCTGCCGCTAGCGTGCTGTCAGAGCGGGTATTCAGTGCAGCTGGTGGCGTCATCACTGATAAGCGTACACGCCTGTCAACTGACAGCGCTGACAGGCTGACGCTTATTAAAATGAACAAAGCCTGGATTTCACCAGAATTCAATTCTCCTCCGGGGGAAAGCAGCTAAAGATTTACATTACTTATGTATCTGATTCCTCTTCTCTACTCCTCCTCCTCCTCCTTGTCGTCTTTGCCTAACGCTGACCAAAAAAAACGCCATTTTTTAGAGGTCCAACTGGCACTCTTTTACCACAATTTTTCAGGAGGGCCCCCTACAGGCCCTCTCTCCAAACAATTTTTCCGGAGGCCACCTACAGGCCCTCTCTCCAAACAATTTTTCCGGAGGTCCACCTACAGGCCCTCTCTCTAAACAATTTTTCCGGAGGTCCACCTACAGGCCCTCTCTCCAAACAATTTTTCCAGAGGTCCACCTACAGGCCCTCTCTCCAAACAATTTTTCTGGAGGTCCACCTACAGCGGATAGGTGCCATATACGGTATTAAACTGAGAAGAATACATAGAACACATACCACACTTGATCGAGCTCATAGTTTACAACTGTACAGGTTGATGCTAAATTTTTTAAGTTGGGGTCCTGCGTCGTCATTCGAACTCCATCCGGCTGTTGTCACCACCACACACCAAGGGGGCACTCCTCTGGCTCTTCCAGCTCAACCTCCTTCCTCCCACCTACCCTGCCCCCTCTCTCCAAACAATTTGCCCGGGTAGGGGACGTATTAGATATTGGACAGATTTTTTTTTGGTTCTTCTTTTAATTGCGTCTTGCGATAGTGCGATAGACGGGAATCGAACCCGGGTCAACTGCTTGGGAAGCAGCTATGCTCACCACTTTACCACCAACAGCCACAGCAACTGATAAGAACAGATACTAAACTTGATGTAAGCCAAAATTTCGACAATCGATAACCCGAAACGGGTCCGCCGTCGAGCCCGGCGTTCGGCCACCCTGAACATTTCACATACTCTGACCGATTCTGACCCTGGGGCCGCTCATGAACTGCCCACTTGGAGGATGCTTCACCTCCTGCTACCTCAGTCTAACTCGGTCACTCTGTTGTCACCGCCATGCTGCGTCCGGCTAAATTTTTGGGTGGCTCACCTGCTACCTCATGTAACTTGGTCACTTGTTGGTGTCACCGCCATGCTGTGTCAGGCTTATGCCTGCATCGTGTGGCTGGGGATAGGAGAGCAGTGCCAGCATGGGCATGGGTGATGGACCTTCGTTGATCCTAGTTGAGTGCTTCCCTATATATTCCCACCGTGCCAGCCATGGGTTGTACATTAACTAATAACAGGGAAAAAAAAATATTTTACAGGAGGGTCAACCGCAGACACTCCAAAACAATTTTACATGAGGGAGTGTCTCCCCGTCTGCCATCGTGTTCGGTCAGGCTGTCAGTAGGTACACCACCTCTGTCGTCCGCAGAAGCGGCCACTATGAGGAAGGCCACGGCGAGAACATCCCCTTTTCAATTGAGAGCAAGTGTAGAATTGTAGGAGGATGACACTTTTCTTCCGCAGTGGATTCACCTTACCCTTTATCATTGCCAGACAACAGTTAGTGAAAAAGTAATTGGCAATGATGAAGAAAATGTAACGGTGCAGTAGACCGTCTGTGACGCAAAACCTATATATTCCCACCATGCCAGCCATGGGTTGTACATTAACTAATAACAGGGAAAACAAATAAAATATTTTACAAAAGGGTCAACCGCAGACACTCCAAAACAATTTTACATGAGGGAGTGTCTCCCCGTCTGCCATCGTGTTCGGTCAGGCTGTCAGTAGGTACACCACCTCTGTCGTCCGCAGAAGCGGCCACTATGTGGAAGGCCACGGCGAGAACATCCCCTTTTCAATTGAGAGCAAGTGTAGAATTGTAGGAGGATGACACTTTTCTTCCGCAGTGGATTCACCTTACCCTTTATCATTGCCAGACAAATGTTGGTGAAAAAGTAATTGGCAATGATGAAGAAAATGTAACGTTGCAGTGGACCGTCTGTGACGCAAAACCTATATATTCCCACCATGCCAGCCATGGGTTGAACATTAACTCATAACAGGGAAAACAAATAAAATATTTTACAGAAGGGTCAACTACAGACACTCCTAAACAATTTTTTAGGAGGGTCAACTTCGGACACTCCAAAACAAATTTTTTGGAGGCTCGCCTACAGACATTTGACTGCTACCTCAGTCTAACTTGGTCACTTGGTGTCACTACGCTGTCACCATGATGTGTCAGGCTTATGCCTGCGTCGTGGGGAGGGGGATAGCACAGCAGTGCCAGCATGAGCAGTGGTGTCACCTGCAGGCGGTGATGGACCTTCGTTGCACCTAGTTGGGTGCTTCCCTAACATGTGATGGGTATTTGCCTCGCCTTTCTTGGTCTGGGTGAGCACAATTGCCATGAGGGTAACCACCAGGCTGTTGCCTGAGAATTTGAGGTAATGGTGGGATTAGGCAGCCTCAGAGGCATCCATGCATGCTGCCCCTGCTGTTTCCTGTCCATTTCCGTGGTGTTTCCATCATTTTCTGAGGTTTCCAGGTTTTCACCCAGCCTTTCCTAGGCAGAGCCTTGGTCCCCTGCAAAAATGCACGAGTCTCCCATTGACTTCAATGGGGTTCGTTATTCGAAACGAGCACCCGAGCATCGGGAAAAGTTCGACTCGAATAACGAGCACCCGAGCATTTTAGTGCTCGCTCATCTCTACTACCAATATATTTCTGTTCTGTCATTTCATGTATATAATTTAAAGAGTACTAATCAACAGGGTCAACCCTGTTAAACCGGTCATGCTGCCTTATAGAGTTGAGCCTGCTCATTAAAATGTCATTTCTTGTATATAATTTAAAGAGTACTAATCAGCAGGGTCAACCCTATTAAACAGGTCATGCTGCCTTATGCCCCTTTCACACGAGTGGGAGACTCGCATGTCTCCCGCAACGCATCTACAGGGCTGGACTCCGGCACTGACTGGGATCGCATATAATGCTATGCGATCCCTGTCAGTGCCGAGTCCAGCCCTGTAGATGCGTTGCGGGAGACATGCGAGTCTCCCGCTCGTGTGAAAGGGGCATTATAGAGTTGAACCTGCTCATTAAAATGATACCTGTCTTGTGAAAATTGGCTGTGATTCTGAGAAAACCCCCCACCTTTTATGCATATGAGGGTTTCAGTGCACTAAGGGGTAAGGCCCAAAGCCTCAGTGCATCTCAGCTCATCAGCTTTCCAATGCTGGCCACGCCCCTGAAGCCGTCATTTGCATAAAGAATAAATCAACTTATTTGAGTATATATGTATATAAAAAATGGAAAAGATGGCAGCACCAGAAAAAAGTAATACAGATAATGACAGAGATGCAAGTCTAGAGGACTGGGACTATAGTCCAAATAATAAAAAAATCAGCAGCACTCTCATGAAGTAAAAAGGTAAAAAAGAAGAATTTATTCATCCATGTCAGCAACCTCCAGCACTCCAGCTGCTATGAAACTACAACTCCCAGCTTGCACACTAACTTGGGATTGTAATTTCAGAACATTTGTAGACCCCCACACTATGCTATTTGCTCACCTCTGGACAGACCAATGCCATAGTATTTCTGTATTGACTACTCAGCCAAGTGCTCAAAGACCGTTCAGGAGTAATGTTTGGAGGAAATTAAGCTCTCACTACCAAACGTAATGAAGATTGTAGCTCTGAAGCACCAAACTAAAAAAAATGTTCTTTAACCCCTTCAACCCCAGGCCTGTTTTCACCTTCATGCCCAAGCCATTTTTTGCTAATCTGACATGTGTCACTTTATGTGGTAATAACTTTGGAACGCCTTTACTTATCCAATCCATTCTGAGACTGTTTTCTCATCACATATTGTGCTTCACGACAGTAGTAATTTTGTGGCAAAATATGTCATTTTTATTTAAAAAAAAATACCAAATTTAGCAAATATTTGGAAACTTGCAAATTTCCAAATTTCAATTTCTCTACTTTCAAAATACATAGTAATACCTCCAAAAATAGTTAGATATTTTTATAGAGCAGGCTGTTACAGACGTGGTGATACCCAATATGTCTAACATTTTTATTTTTGTTAAGTTTTACACAGTAAATGATTTTTTGAACAGAATTAAATCTTATTTTTGTGTTGCCATTTTCTAACTGTCCTTTTTTTTAATTTTTCTGCCGATTGTCATTTTTTGTGAGACGAGATGACGGTTTTGTTGTTGCCATTTTGGGTTAAATACGCCTTTTTGATCACCTGCTATTACACTTTTTGTGAGGCAAGAGGGAAAAAAATGGCTGTTTTGGCCTAGTTTTATTTTTATTTTTTTACAGCATTCAGCTGGGGTACCATCTCATAAAATATTTTTATAGAGCAGGTTGTTACGGACGCGGCGATACCCAATATGTCTACCATTTTTATTTTTGTTAAGTTTTACACATTAGATGCATTTTTTAACAGAATTAAATCTTGTTTTTGTGCTGCCATTCTCAGAGAGCCATAGTTTTTTTTATTTTTTGGGCGATTGTCTTAGGTAGGGTATCAATTTCTGCGGGATGAGATGACGGTGTGATTAGTACCATTTTGGGATAAATACGCCTTTTTCATCGCCTGCTATTAAACTTTTTGTGAAAGTAGGTGACAAATAAATGGCTGTTTTGTCATAGTTTTTTTTTTAAATTTTTACAGCGTTCACCTGAGGGGGAATATAATGTGATATTTTTATAGGGCAGGTTGTTACGGACGCGGCGATACCCAATATGTCTAACATTTTTATTTTTGTTAAGTTTTACACATTAGCTACATTTTTAAACAGAATTAAATCTTGTTTTTGTTCTGCCATTCTCAGAGAGCCATTTTTTATTTATTTTTTGGGCGATTGTCTTAGGTAGGGTCTCATTTTTTGCAGCGGGACAAGATGACGGTTTTATTGGTACCATTTTGGGTTAAATGCACCTTTTTTTACACTTTTTGTGAGGCAAGAGGGGAAAAATGGCTGTTTTGGCATAGTTTTTTTACAAAAAATTTTTGATTGGTTTGATTGGTACCATTTTGGGGTACGCCTTTTTGATCACCTGCTATTACACTTTTTGTAAGGGAAGGTGACCAAAAAATGGCTGTTTTGGCACTGTTTTTTTTTTTTTTTTTTTTTTTTTTACTGCGTTCACCTGGCAGGTTGGATCATGTGATTTTTTTCATAGAGCCGGTCGATACCGACGTGGCAATACCTAACATGTCTGCTTTTTTTTTTACCATTTTTTGAAAAAAATTTTGGGGGAAAATTGTGTTTTTTTTGTTTTTTTTTTTACTTGAAACTTTCATTATTATTTTTTTTTAAACTATTTTTTTAACTTTTTTCACTTTTTATTTTTACTTTTTTTTTAACTTTTGGGGGTCTGATCCCCTTTACAATGCATTACAATACTTCTGTATTGTAATGCATTGGCTGGAAGTGTATTACACACAGTAATGCACTTCCAGCTCACTGCCTGTGAGATCCAGGGGGCTGGATCTCACAGACTTCCGTAGATGGCAGCCAGATGCCTAAGGAAGGCATCCGGCTGCCATCGGGTCTCTGTCACAGCAGCCTGGGGACCTGATGGCATCCCTGCATATGCCGCACACCTCATGTGCCATGGTCAGCGCTGACCACGGCACATGAATGGTTAATGCGGCAGCATTGGTGTTTTCACCGATGCCGGCACATACAGCAGGGGTCCGGCAGGTGGGCACAGCTGGACCCCTGCCGCTAATCAGGCAGGCGCAGCTCCTGTACCCGCCAGATCAGAGCTCCATAGTACTACGGCGCTGGGCGGTAAGTCCCTTCCCGCAGTGCCGTACATATACGGCGCTGGTCGGGTAGGGGTTAAATAAGATCTATCAACTCTCCAGACATGTTTATTTCAGTAACTACATGCATTCCTCAAGTAATAACACTACTGGAACATCTATTTGTCAGGTCTGGTCACCGGAGAACATAGGTTCTATGTTTTGCTTGGTATTCTGAGTTTTTGTGTGTTTCTGTTTAGTGCCTACTCCTTGCCTTTAACCATGTTCACACTGTGGGGTTGTTTTGGAGCCAACGCCCATCTTCATGTTTTGTTTGTCTACTTAGGGTTAATACTCAGGTGCTGGGCTGAGTGGCTTCTCTGAATCTGGTCCATTCAGAACCTGGGGGTGGGATATCTTCCTGCATAAATACCTACCTTCCTCTCTGCTCCTTGCCAGTTTTTGCAAATCCTTGCTATTCCTGCTTGTGCGTTGTATCGTGTGTATTCTACTGCTTATTTGACCCTTGGCTCGTACCTGACTACTCTACCGTCTTCTGATTTTGTACTGACGTTATCTCTGGTTTTCTGACACGGCTAGCTGACGATTCTTCAGTGTTTTGTTTCTCTGTTTGTTTTCCCTTTTCCCTGCACCTTAGTCAAGTGTAATTGCAGTCCTCGTGGTTGTCGCCGTGTCGCCTAGGACATGGAGGCAATTAGGCAGGGACAGGGGTTGGGGAGAGCTCAGGGATCACATCTCCCTTTTCTGTGTACCCCAACCTTGACACTATTCTTATCACTCTATGATGTACCATTCCTTTCTTATTGTTCCAAAAATGTACAAATTAATTGCCAGCAGTCTGCAAGAAAGGTCCAACTGGGTGTTACTAATTGGAGGCTTGCCCCTGCACAGTCTGAAATAAGCAGCACTAATTGGACATTGTCAGACTGTGCAGGAAACGCCCATAACTAGTAAAACAAGTTCTTTTTAAAATCAATCTGATATGATACATACATTTTCCAAATAATGCTTTCTGGGTACACTGCACCTGCACTAAACACCCAAAAGACCAAGTGCAGATGGCAGGTGCAGTGTATTTGAGTGGAGGAGACATCACATGGGGGATCTGCCTGGTCACATGACCCTCCATCACCAGCCATCTTATGGAAAGGACTTCTGTGTGGACAGCACAAAAGACTTTGTAAAGAAGAGGATATCTTGCAAAATACAGACAATTTCAACAAACCCTATATTAGTAAGTGCCATATAACCATCTCACAAACAGAAGTGGCCAACTCCTTTAATAATAAAAAAAAAACCTTTATACGTTTTTTTTTTCCACATATGTTATTATACTTATTTGTAAGCATGAAAAATACTGCTAATGATAAATGTACCAGGATGGGAGGATTTGGTGCAATTTGCTGTATTTTATGGAACAACAGTCAGCTAGATGTCCTGCCAGGTCTATCCACTGGAGATCAGCTCTGTACTGTGTTCTTGGCAA
This sequence comes from Rhinella marina, assembly GCA_900303285.1. Taxonomy (NCBI): domain Eukaryota; kingdom Metazoa; phylum Chordata; class Amphibia; order Anura; family Bufonidae; genus Rhinella; species Rhinella marina. Next base: position 9,998 of record ONZH01008699.1, read on the forward strand.
AGATCTCAGCAGGTATTGAATCAGGGTTTCAGCACTGAACAGGATGCATAGTCTGGCATCAGCTTCTAAAAATTTGACAGGCAAAAAACAAGTCACAAATTCTGCTCTGTGAAAAGAGTACTACTGACTTTCATTTTCATTTCCATACATCCTGGTGAAATATTATCTAAATTATGATCTAAATAACAATCATACAATAAAGATCTTCCTTCTTATATAGTAAACTAATTGATTTCAAAGCGATTGATTCTGACACGTTCCATCCAATCAGGCTGGAGGTAGATTTAAGATTTATGTTGAATAATCTGACCCCCTCAACAAAAAATAAGACTTCTTGATATGATCCTTCCTGATAACATAGCCAAAAGGATTTAAAAGGGTTGGTGTCAAAAATGAAATGCAGACATAAATTGGTTTCAATCTCTTTGTAACAAAGTTACAACCAGCCGGATCCAGAGACTCTCTTCAGGCTGGCAGCTTCAGAGGTAGAGATGAGCTAATCTATTCGTCGATTTGTATCGAATCTTGGAAATTTTTAACTGCGAAGCGAATCCGAATATTAGGTGATTCGCTTCGGCTTTGTACGCATTCGCTAGGTAGTTGTCCTATGAATTATACACTATTGTTATGTATAAGTTACTCTATACGCTGTTGCATACGAATTCAATTTACTGTTCGTTCATCGTGCGCAAAAGCCTGGGAAGAAAGCGGTCACCTGACCTAGTGGGCAGGGCTTGCTCTGATTGGCTCAGGCTCGGTAAGCCAGTGACACATCACTTCTGCTGCTACTGCCGAGACGAGCAGAAGCACTGTGTGTGAAGTTCTGAGACTCTGAGACCTGTTTTGTGAAAATTTGGTGTAATTGCTCTGGGAATCCATATTACACATATCAGGGATACTGCAGGGCCAGTTCAGGGCTAGTAATTAATCAGTCAGGGAGAGAGAGACAGGGAGAGATAGGGAGAGACAGGGAAATACAGGGACAAAGACCAGATGCAGGAACACAGAGTCAATTGAAAAATGTCGGGAATGGATAAGCAAAATGGGTCCAGTTCCAGCCAGACCTCGAGCTCTAAAAAAAAGGAGGAGGTGGCACAGGGCAGCACTGCCAAAGGACCTGTAGCTGGAGCATCTACTAGTAGTATTCGCAGTACTTGGCCGTTGTTCCACCAGGCTAACCCACCAAGGCGCAAAATTGTAGTGGAGGAGAACGTGGATGAGGTAGTGGAGTGGATGGCACGCTCATCTCAGTCTCAGCCAGATGATCTGCTTTCATCTGCTAATACAGTGTCCATATGTAGCCAGAGGTCAGACTCGTCCTGCTCCACCATTACACTCCAGCAAACCCCGTCATTTTCTGCCACCTCTCAGGCTTCAGTGTTCCCTCCTAGTGGTGTCCCTTCTGCAATTTATAAGAAAAAAAGCCACCAAAGCCGACCGTATAATCCGGCGGTTATAGAGGACAGCCTCCCTGAGGATTTCTTAGAGGGCAGTCAGAGTTTGGACTGCCCAGAATTGTCAGTTGGTGGGGAACAGCCTAATTTGCATTCCGAAAAATGTGTTGTGGCGGAGTCTGATGATGAATCTGATGTGTTAGACCGGGGGACCTGGGAAACGGATAGGGCTGGTGAGGAGGATTTGATCTCAGAGGAGGAGGGGGGTAGTAGTAGTGGCAGCAACAGAGGGCAGAGGCGAGTTGTTGTATTTATTTTACCAATCACTCTATGCTGATATACCCCGTCCCCTACTACTACTGGCCGGGGCAGCCATGAGAAGCTCATATATAGTTTTCACTGCCTATGTTAAGGTAGAATGTACAGGCTTGTTGTCCAAACAAACCAAGCCTTTTTTATTTTACTGTCTGTCAATTGTAATCAGTGAACAGGAGTGTGTGTAATTTAGTAATACTTTGGTCGGCAGACACCGCTGTGTTCATTAATACGGGAAAATGGCCGTGGGAAAAAAACTCTTCTTCACAGTATGTCAGGATCAGGAAGGTTAAAGGTTTAACAAAACACTCAAAACACAGGTTTTTCAAGAATATTTTAGTAATAAATAAATACTTCCTTTTAACAAATAAATAATATAAGAAACAAAAGAAAGGAATAAAAAAAAAGGTTACGCCGGCCTTTGCCGACGTTGGGCCATCATGTTCTGCAGTTCTTGAGGCTCCAGCTGCAGGCCGCGAATGAGCCAGGAGGCAACGTGGAGCCTGGTCCCGAAGCGCCGTAATGCTGCCTCCACTTCAAAGTCAGTGGGGATGTCTGTAGGGGTGGAAACAGTTACATACTTAGTTTGTATGATCGAGTTAAAGTGGTTGTCCCACAAAAAAAAATCTAAACTTTAACCAGCACCTGGATCAGAATACGTTATCAATTGAATGTCATTATATATTTGGTACATGTACTGGAGCAACTTATTCTGTGACATGTATTCTGTACTGACTGAGCCTTTTGTAGTACTTACTGGACACTCATAAGGCGTGGTCTTCCCATGGTCCAGGGGAAAACTGCTCCCTGTCAGTTGGAGCTACAAAAGATAAAACATACATTTAGCTCATATTTTGAAGACAGAAGGTCAACCCATTACACTTTTTATTTTACCCACCTTCTACCTCTGGTAGTTGGGATGGTGGTGTTGGAGGGGCAGGTGGGGTCCGCTCTCACTGGGGTGGAGAAGAATGAGAGCGGCTCCTCTGTGGTGCAGCAGCTGTCAAAAATAATTAAATAATGGCCTAAGGCTACTTCTACACTAGCGGCAGCCCGCATCCGGCGGGTGAAGGGTCCCTCCGGATCCGTGCTGCCGCAGGTCCGGAGGGACCCTTTACCTTCCAGACTCGGGCTGCTGCTAGTGTAGAAGTAGCCTTACATTCAACTCTGATGAACAGTTGTAGCTACATGGGAATAGTTTGGGGCTGGAGGATCCCGTTCCTAACCACTAGTGCTCTTACTGCAGCTGCACTCCCACGTAGCTTTGATGAAAAATAAATTAAATATGTTTTACACTTACTAGAGGCTGCAGGTACTTCAGGGGCCGTCCTGCCTCGACGGTGGTGACACCGTCGTTGACGGTTCTCTGCAACATAAAAACGTACACAATTGTTAGATCATGACTCTTTTTAATACTAACACATGCTACTATTAAGATATTATGGGTGTGAGAGGGGGGCCATATCATATTTTTTTCTTCTAAAAAGGTATTTATAGCAATAGATAACGTTATTGTCGCAATAACTTTCTTAATATCGTTAACACGCTGCGGTAGGAATACTTTGGATATCGTCCACTGACAGTAGCTGCAGTATGGGCACATCTTTGAGTCTCTGTGTAGTAGGAGGAAGCGCTAACTATGAAGGGGCATATAAGGGTACTTTCTTTCACACTAGTGCATTTGCCTGACACAAACGGGAAAATGGCCAGCCCCATTAACAATAATGACTAGAATACATTCACTTAAGTTGTTTGGGTCGAGTTAGATGCATTGACTAGCATGAAACAAAATTACTGCAGTGCACTACGCACACCCACGTTGTCCTTCTATACTTTTTTCATTATTCGCAGTGACTGCTGGTATATATACAATACAGTACACAAATTTTTTACTGTTTTTTACTTATCAAATATTTTGTTACTCACCCTGCCGTATCTCTGCACGGATCTCATTAAGCTGCTCTGGGCATTTAAATTTCAGATCGGACCATTTATGCTGGATCTGGCCCGGGGTCCGCATGGTGTTGAAACAATGGCGCAAGCCTCGGATCACCTGCTGGATCACCTCCTTCTTATGCTGGTTTGGATGGCGGTGTGTGCCATCATAATCCTCTCTGTCCATCAGCCGGATCAGGTATTTCAGCTCTCCAGAGCTAAATGATGAGGATCGCCTGGATGCCATTTTCAAACATTCGCTCTGCCTCTGAGGAGTGCACGTCTCGGCCTCTCGTCGTGCGTGCCTGCGTATTACTTAATTGCTAGACAATAGCACGCTGAGGATTCATACGCAATTAGTACGCTTATTCGTATGTCTACTAAGAAGATGCGTACATTTTTTAAATGAACATTCGTTATTAGTGCGCAAATGTTCACTAATAGCCACATAATAACGTATATTTTGTACGCAAATACAACAAATCTATTTGTCGAATACACGAATCTTAGGAAAATCTCGGTGGATGTTCGGCGAATAAAATTTTGAATGATTCGCTCATCTCTATTCAGAGGCATGTCCTTTCTCAAGGGATCATGTCCTTTGTGCTGCATATATAGAAGCTGTGGCAGTTAAAGGATGGAACTGATCATATGCAACTACACAGATTAAACTCGAGGAGGCACCGTTATAATGAAGAGAAGTGAATATCTCACAACTGGTGCATTTATATAATTTATATAACAGAAAGTAAATTACAAAAGTGACATGCGGAATGATGACATTTAATGGTGGCATAGCTCCTTTAAGCCCCCCCCCCCAAAAAAAAAAGGCAAAAGCACCAAAAGCTACTTCAGTCTAAGTATCTAACTTAGCTTCAAGTATTGATTATTAACCCTTTAAGCCACCGTGACGTACCGGTATGTCATGGTGGTATAGGGGATGTATGGAGCAGGCTTCTGCTGATCAATCAATGCTGATTGCAGCACCTGTGAGTGAAGGCAGAGGGATGCGGTTCCCTCTGTCTTCTGATTAGAGCCCCAGCAGTGAAATCGTGAGGCTCCAATTAATTGCCATGGCAGCAATCCATGGCTGCCATGGTAAGCCTCCTGCTTCTGTGTGCAGAAAGCACAGGGCAGCAGAGAGCCTGTGAAAATCCTATTCACCCTAATGGATCTCTATTGGGGTGACTAGGAGAAGGGATCAAAAGATCTCAGGTTCTAGCCCTCTAAGGGGGCTAATAGTTAAAAAACAAAAAGTGAAAAAAGTTACAAAAAATTAAAAAGTCTAAATATTGCCACATCCGAAAAATGTCTGAACTATTAAAATATTTTAAAAACGTTTGAGGACATTAACCGTGGGTGTCTTCTGCAAGAAACAGCAGGCACCCTGTTGCTATGGCGCCATCTTTAAAGACCCGACATGTGATGTAATAGTACATCACATATCAGGAAAGGGTTAATTGTCACATCGGATGAACTTCTGACCACCCACAGAAAGGGAAGGTATCTGTCCTCCAAATATGTAAGCTAAAAAAAAGAAGACAAAATTACATTGGAGAGCAGTATTTAGTTAAAACAATGTTGTGATTTACTTTTTTTTTTCTCTCGCAACATGAGAACTTGAAAAGAGCACATTATAACCAGTGCACTAGTTCATCATATTGACATAAGATTCTCTGTTAAACTTTCTATGCTTGACCCGTTGAATTGACAGTAATACAAAGGGCAACATGTCACCATGTAATTTGAAATAAATAATGAAGGTATGGTAGGAAATACCTGGATGTACTGTATTCCATTACAAATAATAAGATTGGGTTAGGCTACTTTAACACTTGCGTTTGCAGGATCCGTTTGTGAGATCCGTCCAGGCTCTCACAAACGGATCCGTCATGATAATACAACCGTCTGTATCCGTTCTGAACGGATCCGTTTGTATTATCTTTTACATAGCAAAGACTGATCCGTCTTGAACTCCATTGAAAGTCAATGGAGGACAGATCCGTTTTCTATTGTGTCAGACAAAACGGATCCGTCCCCATTGACTTACATTGTGAGTCATGACGGATCTGTTTGCATCAGTTTCTTCATGCGGACACCAAAACGCAGCAAGCAGCGTTTTAGTGTCCCCCTCTAAAACGGAATGGAGACTGAACTGAAGAAAACTGAATCAAAACTGATGCATTCTGAACGGATCCTTTTCCATTCAGAATGCATTAGGACAAAACTGATCAGTTCAGGACCGTTTGTGAGAGCCTGTGACGGATCTCACAAACGGATCCTGCAAACGCAAGTGTGAAAGTAGCCTTATTATGTTTTTCTTTCGGAGCATCTAATAATAGGAAAGACAGTCTACTGAAAAATTGTTGTTTTTTTTCTATACGTACCTTAGGGGACATGAAGATGTCCTTACAGATTTAGGTTTTACTATGGAAATGCTTGTAATGTTAGTTTTCCTTTAAAAAACAACATTATTTTGTTATGTGTGGAAAACATCCAGATATTGGACAATCTAGTATAGTTTAGATGGGCCAGAAAGCTTCCTTCACGTTAATGAGTATGGGGCATAAGAATGCATCAACATGTCACATTTTCACAGTTATTAGACTGCAAAGCAAGGTCCTACGTAAAACATGAAGGGGAAGTCTGCAGCTGAGAAAACATATCACATTCAACAAGGAATAATACCCCAATGCATAGAGCGGCCTGGATCCCTCCAAAGGAAACAAAATCAGAGGTTGGCATTACGTGAAGGAACAGAAACTCTACACAGCTTTGAACTGCTGAACCTTCACAGAAGACACGTCTGCTCTCGGCTCATTCGTTAACTTTTACACCAAAATTTTAAGAAGTCAGAACGGAACTTAAGTTGTTATCTACAGGCCCTCAAAAAAGGCACTGGCTCGATTAGTAGTAGTTTTCCTTAGTTCACCTCTCAGAATTGGCTTTCCACGGGTTTCTCACATTAATTCTGTAGGATATCGAAAAACAAAATGCTACATTTTATTTATTGTAACAAATGAATAAATAAAAATGATTTATAATTCCTAACTATGAGTCACTGTTTACAAAGAGAATTTTGTAACATGTTCATTCACAAACCAAATGTGAAGATCCTGAAGATAATAGAGCATGGGTATGAAGAAGAGCAGTGCCCCAGGAGACTACAGCAAAAACCTAATTGCTGCCAAATGGGTTAATATAATGCGAGTCAGTTAAAGCACATATTTATTTATGTCCTGTGTAATCCCAAATAGCAATTTATGGGCAATAGATAGTTAACACTGGTTACCTGGTTGGGTTACCAGGGTGATGGACAGGGTCCATGCCCTGGTTAGTGGAGTCTTAGCAGAGCTACAAACAAGACCTACATGTGACAGCTCGTGCAGACTAGGCCATAGTCCAGATAACCTTTCTCTCTGAGAGTACAGCTGCCAAAGAAGCAACTTTGCCACCAGAGTGGCACTGAAGGAATGAGACCAGCTATGCAAGGTAACGTCAGTAAGGTACCACTCATTTATGGCAAGAGACTTTACTGCTGTAGAAAGGGTTCATTGCCTCCAGCCACACTATGAGTGACACTGGTCATCCACATCTAGATCTGCACCCTGCAATGGGAAGTGCAGTACTGATTGTGAGAGTTTTGTATGCTTGTGGTTATTTGGAAAGACCTCAAAGTGTCTTTAGAAGGATAGTCAGAAAGCACTACTATTACCATCATTGTTGCTGCCTATACACAGCTATGGGGAGAAGACTATACTGTGATATACCTCAGGACTGTACCATTTGCTGCTGTTTGTTCTGCAACTCTCACCATCAATCAGTAACAATAGACTTTATTATTGCAACCAATGGGCACCAACCGTAGGGCCGCCGCATGCGGATTGTGGAGCGGTTCACTCGAATGGGCTCAGCTATCCGCACCGCAAAAAAGTAGTACATGCACTACTTTTTTTTGGGGTGCAGAGGCACGGAGAGAAACGCCACGGAACCACTCCTTAGAGCTGCCATGCCTCCGTTCCACATCGCACCTTCCGGATCGTGGACCTATTCATGTGAATAGGTCCACATCCGTGATGCGGCACACAAAAAGACCGGTGCCGCATATTGCGGACCTGCTGTTTGCGGCCTGCAATACGGGCACAGCCGGGGAACAGCTGTCTGCATGAGCCCTTAGGGTAACTGCACACGGGGCTGGTTTCTGCACGTAAAACCGCACCAAATTTCAAATTTAAGTTTTTAGTGCAGAATTGATGGGGTTTTGCCGCAGATCTCCCCGTTCATTTCAAATGGGTGAAATCCGCAGTAAAAAACCGCAATCATAATTGACATGCTGCGGATTTGGAAATCTGCACGACCGGTCAATTGCCAAGCAGAAAAAAAAATCTGCAACATGTACATGAGATTTGTGTAATCTCATACACTTTGCTGGTACTGTAATACGCTGCGTTTTTTTTTTCCCCACAAGGTAATCCACGTGGAAAAAACGGGACATTAAGATCCTGATTAATCAAGATTGGCGTGTACTACT
>ONZH01008700.1:0-31484 GCA_900303285.1 Rhinella marina
GACACTCCTAAACATTTTACATGAGGGAGTGTCTCCCCATCTGCCATCGTGTTCGGTCAGGCTGTCAGTAGGTACACCACCTCTGTCGTCCGCAGAAGCGCCACTATGAGGAAGGCCACGGCGAGAACATCCCCTTTTCAATTGAGAGCAAGTGTAGAATTGTAGGAGGATGACACTTTTCTTCCGCAGTGGATTCACCTTACCCTTTATCATTGCCAGACAACAGTTAGTGAAAAAGTAATTGGCAATGATGAAGAAAATGTAACGGTGCAGTGGACCGTCTGTGACGCAAAACCTATATATTCCCACCATGCCAGCCATGGGTTGTACATTAACTAATAACAGGGAAAACAAATAAAATATTTTACAGAAGGGTCAACTACAGACACTCCTAAACAATTTTTTAGGAGGGTCAACTTCGGACACTCCAAAACAAATTTTTGGGAGGCTCGCCTACAGACATTTGACTACTACCTCAATCTAACTTGGTCACTTGTTGGTGTCACTATGCTGTCACCATGATGTGTCAGGCTTATGCCTGCGTCGTGGGGAGGGGAATAGCACAGCAGTGCCAGCATGAGCAGTGGTGTCACCTGCAGGCGGTGATGGACCTTCGTTGCACCTAGTTGGGTGCTTCCCTAACATGTGATGGGTATTTGCCTCGCCTTTCTTGGTCTGGGTGAGCACAATTGCCATGAGGGTAACCAGCAGACTGTTGCCTGAGAAATTGGGGTAATGGTGGGATTAGGCAGCCTCAGAGGCATCCATGCATGCTGCCCCTGCTGTTTCCTGTCCATTTCCGTGGTGTTTCCATCATTTTCTGAGGTTTCCAGGTTTTCACCCAGCCTTCCCTAGGCAGAGCCTTGGTCCCCTGCAAAAATGCTCGAGTCTCCCATTGACTTCAATGGGGTTCGTTATTCGAAACGAGCACCCGAGCATCGGGAAAAGTTTGACTCGAATAACGAGCATCCGAGCATTTTAGTGCTCGCTCATCTCTAGTCTTGGCATAAGATGTACCAGTGTTTTTTAGGACTGCCTGTATGGTTTGGTTGGACATACTATACTGTGTGATGAAATTCAGTTGGGCACCTAATTCCTTCTTAGATTTATTATTTGGGTATAGACACTCATCTTGTGTATGTAGCCTACTCCTTTCGTAGGCATTTTTTATCACCTTTCTAGGGTAGCCCTTATTTTCAAATCTTTTCTTCAGGACAGTTGCTTGTTGTTTAAAGTCACTTTGATTGGTACAATTTCGCTGTACGGCACGTTCTGTAGCCATTTTTTATGGTGGAAGCTTGAATAGTCAATGTAGCTATTGCTGTCCAATACTTTAAAGTAAGTTTTTGTGTGAAGGCTTTTGTTATTAGCATCAGCTGTGATTTTTAGGTCTAGAAAGGCTATTTCCGTTTTGTTATATGTGGGGGTGAAGGATATGCCCCAATCTGTCTTATTCAAATTTTCACAGAAAGAGGAGGCTGATTCCTCATCGCCATCCCAGATGATGAACAAATTGTCTATATACCTTTTGCAATAGACGATAAGTTCACTCACCCGGGTGTGGTTACTGATAAAAGTTTGTTCGAATTCCCCCATAAACAAATTTGCGAGGCGGGGGCTACTTTCGTGCCCATCGCGGTCCCACGGCACTGATGGTAGATCTTATTGTTATAGATGAAATAGTTGTTAAGTAGAATAAATTCCAGACTCTCAAGCAGAAAGTTGATTTGTCTGGGATCTAATGAATTATCATTGGTTAGAATAGTCTGCACACACTTTAGTCCTAAATCGTGGCGGATATTTGAGTATAGGGCCATCACGTCCATAGTGAATAATGCGTACGTATCATGCCATGTGATATCTTTCAGCTCACGGATCAACTGACATGTCAGGTCAGGTCGGGTGATACCAGAACAAGTCTTCATAAGCCGTTGTGACTTCATTTCACAACCACCAACGGTAAGCTGTATTACTTAAAAGCGTTTACCCTGAAACTTACGGTACTACACAGAGGCGCTGCCTTCTCTCTCTTTTGTTTTACATAAAGGCAAGATTTGTAGAGTACACGACTAATAGTTAACCTGTAGACAGACTCTCCCACCTGAGCTGAGAATCTCTGCAGCCATTACAGAGTGACCATGGGCCTCTTGGCTGCTTCTCTAATTAGTGCTCTCCTTTTATGGGCTGTCAGTTTAGGTGGACAGCCATGCTTTGGTAGGTTTGCAATTGTGCCATACTCCTTCCATTTTTGAATGATAGATTGAACACTGCTCCATGAGACGTACAGAGCTTGGGCTATTTTTTATAACCTAACCCTACTTTACACTTCTCCACAACTTTTTCCCTGACCTGTCTAGTGTGCTCCTTGGTTTTCCTGATTCTGGATGATCACTAATGTTGCCTAACAAATTTCTGAGGCCTTCACAGAACAGCTGTAGTTATACTGAGAATAAATTACACACAGGTGGAGTAATTAGGTGACTTCTGAAAGCAATTGTTCACACTGTTATTTAGAGGTATCAGAGTACAGGGGGTTGAATTCAAATGCATGCCATACTTTTCAAATTTTTATTTATTAAAAATCATTTTTCATTCCACACATACTTGCTACTTTGTGTTGGTCTATCACATAAAATCCCAATAAAATACATTTACGTTCATGGGTGTAATGTGAAAAAATGTGGAAAAGTTCAAGGGGGTATGAATACTTTTTCAAGGCACTGTAAAAGAACATAATAGGCAGGTCTATATGGACTACATGTGTAATTATAGTAAAGAAGACCATTAACCCCTTACCACCCCATCATTTAACCAGATTTTAAATATGCTATGCCAGAGGAGTAGTTCGATGTCCTTAGGCCTTAGTGCAAAATCTATAACAAAGCTTTCCCAACATTATATACAATTATGTTGCAGGATGCACTAATTTATGAGATGGTTTATAATAGATTTTTCAAATTAAAAAATAGTGACTTGATAAATAGTGTCATGATAAATATGGGGCTAGACATGGTCAACACACTTCTTTAAACCACCTCTTTGCTGCTGTAACAAAAATTGTACATGTTTTCCAGTTTGGCACATTTGCTGTCTTTACTCAGCCATGCCCCCTTTTTAGGTAGCTTTAAAAACTATTAACCCTTAGAGGACCCAGTGATTTTCTGTTTTTGCGTTTTCGTTTTTTTCTCTCTGCCTTCCCAGAACTATAACTTTTTACTTTGTTTTTTTTTTTTGTTTTTTTTGTTTTTTTTTTGTGGGACTTTCTAAAGTTGTACTTTCTAATGTCACTGTTTAATATTGCACATAATATTGTGGGGAAACTGACAAACAAATCCAAATGGGATGGATTTGGAAAAAAAAATGCAATTCCGACACAGTACATGAGTTGTGTTTTTACAGTGTTCCATATGTGGTAAAATTGAACTGTTACCTTCATTCTCCAGGTCAGTATGATTACAACAATACTACACTTGTATAGTTTTTCTTGTGTTTTTTTCTTTTTATTGGCATATTCTAACCGCCTTTAACTTTTCTGTGTGTACATCTATGGAGCTGTATGAGGGCTAATTTTTTTGCTGGGTCATCTGTACTCTTTATTGATACTTTTTTAGGTGTATAAGACCTGATGATCATTTTTTGTTCAATTTTTGGGGAGGTGAAGTGATGAAAAAAATGGCGAATGACTATTTTGAATTTTTTTTGCACTCCTTGCTGCATGAGATAAATAATTTTATATTTTAAAAGTACAGGTGTTTTCGGACGTGACGATGGCTGATCTCAGACATTAGCCCCAAGTCTCTGCTGTTTGAAAATCCTTCAGCTATGGCGCCCACTGCTCTTGTGCAAAAGACCAGATGCATGCTTTCATATTTGTATAGTGACAGCCACATTGTCAGGATTCGGCAGAGGAATGACTACTGGTTATCCACATTGTTAGACCCATGCTACCAGTCAAAAATCGGGGCATTTTTTAGATTTTCTGAGAGGGATGCAAAAATGGACAACTATAGAGACATGCTGTGTAGTTAATTGGTTGCTGCCTATGAGCGCCATCACTCTTCCTCAAGAAGCTCTGATCGGGGGGCCCTTTGCACTCATTCTCCATTGCCATGACTGGTGGAAGGAAGACAGGAGCTGCAGCAACTTAAAGGGGTTCTGCAGTTTTTTAAAACTAATGATCTATCCTCTGGATAGATCATCAGCATCTGATCGGCGGGGGTCCGACACCTCGGACCCCCACTGATCAGCTGTTTGAGAAGGCAGCCGTGCTCCAGGAGTGCCGCGGCCTTTTCTGTGTTTTCCTCAGGCCCAGTGACGTCACGACTAGTATCACTGCCCTGGGCGGGGCTAAGCTCCATTCATGTGAGCAGAGCTTAGTCCCGCCCATGCCAGTGGCCAGTGATACTAGTCGTGACGTCACTGGGCCTGCGGTAAACAGTGAGAAGGCCGCGGCGCTGCTGGAGCGCCACTGCCTCCTCAAACAGCTGATCGGCTGGGGTCCCGAGTGTCGGACCCCCGGCCGATCAGATGCTGATGATCTATCCAGAGGATAGATCATCAGTTTTAAACAACAATTACTTTTATCCCTTTTAGGGGGCTAGAACCTGGGATCTTTTGATCCCTTGTCCCATTCACCCTAAAAGAGATCTATTAGGGTGAATGCATTATACCACACTCCCTGCTGAGCTGTACCCTGTCCAAAGCGCAGCATCGAACTTACCATGGCAGGCCTGGAAAGAGTCAGAAGCATCCAGGCTACCATGGTAACCGATTGGAGCCCTGCAATTTCACAAAGGGGGCTCCAATTGGAAGGCAGAGGGAGCCACATCCCTCTGTCTTACCTCGCTGATGCCATGATCGACGTTGATAGTGGCATCTGAAGGGTTAAGTGACGGGGTTTGGCGAGATCGCCATTTCCTGTTATTACGGCGGTATGGCCGGGTGTCTGCTGTATGATACAGCAAGCACTCAGCATGTATGGAGCGGGCTCACTGCAGCAGCCTTCTCCATACATTCCCTCAGCCACTGTGGTGTACAGGTATACCTGATTTATTGCAATTTGTTACAAATTAATTCAGAACTAATTTAATTACTCCATCAACAACTCATCCAGGATGTCACAAAAGAACCCAGAACAACATCTAAAGCACTGCAGGCCTTACTTGCCTCAGTTAAAGGGAACCTGTCATCACCTTTATGCTGCCCATACTAACAGCGGCATAAAGTAGAGACAGGTGAGGTGATTTCAGGGGTCTGTCATTTAAAGGTTAAAAGTAAGTGGTTGCCGAGAACCAACATCATAATCATTGCAGACTAGGCCTGGAAAAGAGTCCCGGCCACCTGAGAAGAGTCATGGTTATTCATGCTCTCCCTGCCCTCCTGCTGATGACTGACAGTCTTCTACCTACTTTTCTCCCTTTATCTCTAGGAGAGAGCTGCCAATCATCAGCAGGTGGGCGGAGTGCAGGAAATTAGGAATAACCATGACTCTTCTCAGGTAGATTTGACTCTTTTCAAGGCCTGGGCTGCAATGATTATGATGCTGGTTCTTGGCAACCACTTACCTTTAACTCATGAGTGACAGAGCGATGAAATCAGCATTTCTGTCATTACTTTATACCACCCTCAGTCAGGTCAGCATAAAGTTGATGACAGGTTCCCTTTAAGGTCAGTGTTCATGATTTAACAATAAGAAAGGGACTGGGCCAAAATGGTGTTCATGAGAAAACCACTGCTGACCAAAAATAACACAAAGGCCTGTTTGACAAAAAACATCTTGATAATCTTCAAGCCTTTAGGGAAAATATTCTCTGGACTTATGAGACAAAAGTGGAATTTTTTGGAAGGTGTGCGTCCTGTTACATCTGCCATAAAACAGACAGTATTTCAGGAAAAGAACATCATACCAACAGTCAAACATGGCGGTGGTAGTGTAATGGTCTGGGGCTGCTTTGCTACTTCAGGACCTGGACAATTTGTTGTACAGTAATTGATGGAACTATGAATTCTGCTTTCTACCAGAGAATCCCGAAGGAGAAGTACAGTGTCAGGCCATCAGTTTGTGACCCTAAGCTCAAGCACACTTGGGTTCTGCAGCAGGACAATGATCCGAAGTATACCAGCAAGTCCACCTCTGAATGACTTAATAAAAACAAAAGATAATGGTTTTGGAATAGTCTAGTGAAAGAGGTTCTCCAACCCTAACCGAAAAATGCGCCCTTAATTTAACCTGTGGACAAAAGATGTGGGCATCATACTTACCCCCAGCAGCAGCAGTGTTCCTGGATCCTCTTCACGGTCACCACTATATGCCACTTCTGCAAAAGATAGAACATATATTCTGGTCCTCAACATGCAGACCTTGAATCCATAGAAGTCAATGGCTCTGCAATAAAATGCAGATCGCACACGAAGATTATCCTTATTTAGCGGATCCATGACTTGTGGATCGCACACAACAGACTGTTTAGGCTGCATCATACACGATAGGATTATATACACATGTGATTTGATGTGCTTGCCAATTTAAGCTGTTTATTGCACACTGGAGATGGTGAGGGAAGAGCCTGTGGACTGTCAGTGATGCGATTTAGACACTGAGTGAGAAATAGGCTAGCAGAATTCATGTATGGGTGTAGCAACATGGCCACATGTAGTGGGAGTAGCTCCTGCAGATTGAACAGTGGGGGCTAGTCTGTGACTCATCACTCTGCATTGTAGCCAGGCTTTATCAATAAAGTTACATATGCAACAAAACAGGAAACTAGAATAGTAAGAAAGGGATGCAAATTAGCTCTTAAAAAGCTCTGCCTCTAATGCCACAAGATATAAGCTATCCTATAAGTCAATGTTCAACCCTTTAAATAGGCCTTGAGACATGACTCAGATATTAAATAAGCCAGCACTTCATCTGCAGACAGCTGTTTCAGGGTGAGTACCCCCTAAATCCTGACTTAGGCCTCTCACCCAGTTAAGCCAGTACTTTCAGCTCAATTGAAATAAAGGCTCCTACACCAAAAGGATTGCTTCAAGTGATTATTTTACTGATATTACATGCGGGTTCAACATCAGACAGCTCAAACGTTTTCGGCATGAGCCTTCATCAAGGAGCTGTGAATATCATGTAAATAACATATATAAGTTGATGTGCAATCAAAATGAAAATAAATCGTGATACAATCATTACACTGGTATTTCTATATCATTATATAATATACAATGTACAATTGCATGGAGTCAAGCGTCCGATCCTAGGTACACTTGTGTTTAGGAAGAATGAAGCAGACTGTGATTGTTAACGGTAACCAGGTACATAGCATTTTGTTGGTTATATAACATACTTAAATTAGAGTCATACTGTGAGTATAATTGTAATACTACAGTTAAGGAAAATACAGGTAGTATTATGAGATATTGAAAAAGACAAGACTTATGTTTGATAGGAGGTTATGGCATATGGTAACACAATCGCAGTATTCAAATGTAATGTTAGCCCTTACCTGCATGAGCCGCGCAGAGAGATAAAGAAGTCAGCCACAGAGCGGAGGAACCTCATGTGGCGTGTTGGATCGGGCTCTATGGCCCTGATGAGGCGCAAGTGTACACTGGGCTGTAGCCCTATAGAATGGCGCCTACTCTGTTGGGCGCGATGGCAGTGCATTTAAACCGCAGGCTATGTCTGCTGGGCGGGCGTGGGTGAGGAGGGCCGCCGGAAGTGGAAGCGTGCGCACCGTATGTGTTAGGGCAGGGAAGGGCAAAATATGGCCGCCGTAGATGCTAGGAGGCAGAGCGCATGCGCGGGGTCGTGACGTGCTTGTGTGTGGGAGAACAAAGGCAGGGCTCATGCGTGTGGTCGCGATGCGCTAGATATGGATAGGTGACATTAAATAAACTGCAAAATATGACTTAGAACAAGAATTAGGATATGAATTATATATATGTACTATGATTGTATAGTAGTGAATGGCCAAAATAGAAGTGTAAGCTGTATGAATGTGTTGGAGCTACATAGATTGAATATGAGATATAATAAAGACAATTAAAATGGGAGAGGCAATAATATGAGCGGTGAATGTTACCACTGGGATGGAAAGGATATGGGAGATGTGGATGATGAAGGGGTCTACTCGTGGGAGTCACTGTTGATTCTGGAAAAGAAAATCACATTAATACCATACAGTATAATGCCATGGAACATACTATAAGAATATGGGATGTGTGACTGGCTAGGACTTAATTTGCTAACTATGCTAATTGGTCAATTTGACCCAATAGAATTCGCAGTGTATGGAACAGTATTATGTTGTCATAGTTTACTCATAACTTCCTAGATCACAATCACGGTTGAGGCCTTTCGGTTCGATGGTTTGCAGTTGGTGTATCCAGAAGACCTCCCTCTGTTTTAATATGCGCGAGATATCACCTTCCCTTCTGGGAGCCTCAATTTGTTCGATTACCTGAAATCGCAATTGGACAATGCTATGTCCTTTTGAAATGAAATGCGCTGGGACAGGAAAAAGTGTATTTTGGCAGCGTATTGTGGACTTGTGTTTAGATATTCTATCTTGGACATTTTGTGTGGTTTCGCCCACATATGCCATCCCACAGGGGCATTTGATTACGTAGATGACATTTGAAGTGTCGCAGGTGAAGAAGCCATTAATTGGATATCCCTTACCAATGTGCGGATGGAACAACTTATCCCCTTTTGGGACGTGAGAGCACTGCATACATTGTAAGCAGGGGAACGTACATCTACGTTGAGTTCCCAAGAAAAGTTGTCTGGGTATTTTGATGTTGGACCCCTCGTCAGCTCGCACAAGGGTATCTTTGAAGTTTTTTGGACGCCTATTACAAGGTAAAAGTGGCGAAGCAAATTCCTTGATATTGGGATAGGCTTTGTGAAGAAGATGCCAGTGTCTGCGTAATATGTTCTGCAGTTTGGTCGCAATGGGATGGTACGTGTGCACGAATGGGACCCTGGGAACTTGCGTGTTATGTTTGCTTGGTTTTACTACAAGACCGTCGTTGATTATCTTGTCAGGATAACCCCTGTTCTTAAATCGCTTCCTCATTTCGAGTAGTCTAAGCTTTTTGTGAATTCTTTATCGACTATTCTGGACACCCTTTTAAATTGGGAGCGGGGAAGAGATCTTTTTACACTGTCTGGGTGGAAGCTGGAAAAATCCAGTAGACTATTGCGGTCTGTTGGTTTGGTGTAAAGGTCGGTGTACACGTTGCCATCCTTGTCTTTGTAAACCATGGTGTCTAAGAAGTTTATGGATGTTGTACTCTCATGTAGAGTGAACTGTAGTTCTGGCCATATGGAGTTCAGTGAGGACATGAAGTTATGCAATGATTCCGTGCTGCCGTTCCAAATACAAAATACATCATTGATGTATCTTTTCCAAACCAGGGCATGGTATTGGAATAGTGTATTCGTGTATATATGGTCCTCTTCATAAGAGGCCATATAGCAATTTGCATACGGGGGCGCCATGTGGGCCCCCATTGTGGTCCCCTGTTTCTGTACGTAGAAGTCGTCCTGAAACATGAAGTAGTTTTCAGTCAGGACCAGGTGAAGAAGAGCCATGCAAAGGGTGACTACCTCCGTGTCAATGTTCACTGTCTCTAAGAGTCTTTTGATTGCTGCCAGACCCTTTGTATGTGTAATGGAGGTATACAGGCTCACTACGTCTAGTGTCACTAGGATGGAGTCAGAGTTAATTCGCTTAATGTCTCTGATGAGGTCCAAAAACGCGGATGCATCTAATAGGAAAGATCTGGTGGTTTTTACAATAGGTGTCAGTATTTTTTCCAAAAAGATAGATATTGGGGAAAATATAGAGTCAGAAGATGAGACTATTGGACGCCCTGGGGGTTTTTCGAGGTGTTTGTAGACTTTCGGTAGGCTATATAAAACGGGTATGATGGGATGACGTTTAGTAAGGAATGTACATGTCTCCTGGTCTATGGTGCCTATCCGTAAATGTTTGTTAAAGAAGAACTCCCGACAAAAATTTTATTCCATGTCCTGCTAGAAATGTACATGATATAATCTGTAGTGAATGTCATTTTCTTACCAGTGTCTGAATTTTTGACTTATATCATCCTGAAGTTTCTTATCTGTGTCATGTGACCAGCAATTAGACCCACCAACTCACACATAGACTTATGTGTGGACAGGAAGTCTAATTCTCTATGTATTCCTATGAGACTGAAAGTGAGGCTCCCATAGGAATGAATAGAGCAGTTACTGGCTTGCTGTCCTGGGTCAGTTGGAGGTCAGGGAGTTGGTCACATGACCCAGTTACAATAAGAAGAGAGGTTTTTACTCACAGAAACAGTCACTGATAAGAAAATGACAATCACTACAGATTATATCATGCACCTTTCTAACAGGTCAGAGAATAAAACTTTTTGCGGGAGTTCTTCTTTAAGGATATGCTTAATTTTTAGTGCAATATATGGTGTGGGGTCTCTAGGTATGTGTTCATACACCTGTGTGTCCCTCAGCTGATTGCAGATTTCATTTACATAGTCTTTTTTGTCCATGACCACCAAAGCCCCGCCTTTATCAGCAGGTTTGATGGTTAAGTTCTTGTCTCTTTTTAGAGTAAATAGTGCTTGGCGTTCCTCACGGGATATATTAGATTGGCAGTTAAGCTTTCCCATTTCGATGTCTTTCCTGAGTGCCTCCATGTCCCTATTTACTAGGGAAATGTAGGTGTGAATTCCTTGGGGGAAGGAAGGAACTCTTGGCTTTCAGTCCTAGTTCCCTTGCCGTTATTCGGGCCGCACTACCGCTGGTTTGCCTATGCCCACGGTTGGATGATCCCTGATTCTCTCCAAAGTATACTTTGAGGCGGAGATTACGGAAGAATCTCTGCAGATCAAGTTCTGTTTGAAAGGTATTAAACCTATATGAGGGGCAGAAGGATAGTCCTTTTTGTAACACTTGGACCTGTAGTGGGCTCAGTGTCTTAGAGGAGATGTTGATCACCAATGACTGGGGTAAGAATTTCTTACCTGTGATCTCATCGTTCTTGTTGGAAAAATGTCCCTCGATGGTCCTGGTGGTCGGTCTCTTGACCTTGGGCCTCTTCTGGGTCCTAAAAAAGAACCGGACGGATTTGCTTGTCTGCGGAAGTTTTCTCCTTCTCTGCCAGAGTAGGAGGAATCTGACGAGGATGAATAATCCCGTTGGTGATGACTGTATTTCCATTTGTAGATCCTATTGGTGCGGTAGTCTTCCGCATCTCTGTGGAATTCTACGTTTTTGATTCTCCACTTCACGTCTGTGGTTATTGAGAGTGGTTGATAGCTTCTCCTTAAGAGAGTTATACTCCGATGCTTGTAATGTGGCTTGTAGTTGCTGGTCTGCCACTTGAATTTGCTCCTGAATCTTGACTATACTGCTTTCCAAGAAGGATACAGTCAGGGTAATCAGGTCTAATTAACAGCGGTTTAGGATTTGTGTAAATTGGTTGCAGTATTCTAAGTCATCTCTGAATATCGTGGGTCTGGCTGTCATACGTAAGCCCCTGGCTGTCTGATGTTGAACCCGCATGTAATATCAGTAAAATAATCACTTGAAGCAATCCTTTTGGTGTAGGAGCCTTTATTTCAATTGTACTACTTGGCCTGGGAACCATCTCCTACAACCTTCTATTAATTTATAAGAGTGTGACCCGACTCATCTCAATCAGTACTTTCTGCTCTGCACTGATGAGGCGCAATCACCCAAAACAACAGTCTGCATTTAAAGTGCAATTTTGCAAAGAAGAGGGGGCCAAAATTCCTCCACCAAGATGTTAAAGACTCTTTGCCAGTTATCACAAATGCTTAATTGGAATTGGTGCCACCAAGGGTTTAGGGTGCAAATACTTTTTCAAATAGGGCCATGTTGGTTTGGATAGATTTTTTTCAGTTAATAAATAATCATTTTAAAACTGCATTTTTTCATTTAAAAAATTTCATTTTTGTATTTACTCAGGTTATCTTTGTTTGATATTTAACTTGTTTGATAATCTGAAACATTTAAGTTTGACAAATGACAAAAGAAAAAATTTAAGGGGGCAAATACTTTTTTGCAGCACTGTATTTACATGTCACAGAAATATTTTTTTCCCTCACATGTATAGCATTTAGTTTACGATTTTTCATTATAGCCAGAAAGGCATTAAACTGAAAGGAGCACACAATAAATTCAGAGATTTATTTGATTCATATAAACTCAGAATCTTTTCATTACACTTAAAGATGATGCTGCTTTTGACCACAAAAAAAACTGAGAATATAAAGCAGCCATAACAACAAATTCCACAAATGCAGTGTTATACTGCAGTAATAGGAGGCTTATCACAACTCATAGAAAAAGTACATGCTGTTGATTTGCATGTACTCGATTAGGTGACATTTTTGTTTCTACTGTGGCTTCGTATTCATTGTAGCATTACAAATACATACGGTATATGCTTACATAAGCAGAATTTACCTCAGAGATACAAACTAGAATTGCTAGATGGCTGAATGTATAATGCCAAAGGTTGAAATCTTTTCATACCGTCTTTTCATACATATCTACATGCAAAAAATAAGCAAATCAATAGTAGAATTACCAATTACATTAATTAATTAATAAAAACAGTAGCCCCCTTTTTCCAAAGATGAGAAACTTTACTAGAATTAATAGCAGAAAACAGGGGCATAGCTAAAGGCTCATGGGCCCTGGTGCAAGAGTTCAGCTTGGGTCCCCCTTCACTCAGTGCTTTGTGGCCAGGGGCAGGAAAGCACATAGCCTTCGTGCTGCTTGAGGCAAAAATTGAAACGGCACCCCCCCATGCCAAATTCTTGACCTAACCCCTTCTCTCCCCTAACTTGACCTGCATTCACTTTGTATAATACCACTATCTTCTTATGTGGCACAAGAGTGTTTGGGCCCCCTCAGGCTCCTGGGCTTGGTAGCAACTGCTACCTCTGCACCCTCTATAGCTACATCCATGGAAGAAAACATAATTTAGATAAACTTCATTCTAAATGCTTTGATATGGAGGGTTAGTTTTAAAACAGGCCTACTAGAAATTCCTTGTATGCTGATCTACACAGCCTGGCCAAAAAAAAAAATGTCACATACTCTAATATTTCGGTGGACTGCCTTTAGCTTTGATTACAGTACACATTCGCTGTGGCATTGTTTCCACAAGCTTCTGCAATGTCACAACATTTATTTCTGTCAAGCATTGTATAAATTTTTCCCCAAGATCTCGTATTGGGAGATTTGGACCAATGTGCAAATTCTTCACTAGCACATTCCAAAGATTCTCAATGGGGTTTGAGCCCAATGAATCCGGGCATTGTTTTCTTGGCATATGCCTGTGCCATCAGGGAAGAAAAACATCCATTGATGGAATAACCTGGTCATTCAGTATATTCAAGCAGTCAGCTGACCTAATTCTGTGGGCACATAACATTGCCAGACCTGACCAACTGGGAGGCTCTTACCTATTTGCTTATTTAAATCCAGATGGTGGCCTTTTTTTTGGCTAGGCAGTGTACATTAAAGTTATAAAACCTGATCTGATGAATAGAAACATATATACGCCTATGTTTTGGAATGATGTTTTTTATATATATTCAGTCTACTCCAAATTTAGACAGAAATTGCACAGGTAGAAGAGTCTCTTCTAAAATTGTGTTAAAATGGCCAAAAAAATTGTGCAACGCTATAAACATACTTTAGGGTGGTGTTACACAAAAGCCCTGATTTATCAAGACCCGTCCTATGGTGATCGTGCAAGGGCCTGTGCCACCAGAGGAAGCATTTAATTTTTGACCAGATGCCAACCTCGTCATAAATTAAAAGCTTCCTCCAGTGGTCCATACACCAGACTTAAATCTACTCCAGCTCATAGCATGAGAAGATTTCAGTCATTATTGACACAAGTTTCTGGCATAAATGACCATAGATATTCTGAGGCCTATGGCCACACCTGTACTCTACTCTCACCATTCCCCATTTGCAGAAACCTTGCAATGGTGGCGGCTAGAGTTAGTCAAAATGGTCACAAGTTAGTCAAAATGGTCACAAAACTGGGCCCCAAATATAGCATAGGGAAATAATAAATCTTTCCCATAGTCTTTTTTAATCCATTTAAATTTTTTGGTGTATTTTTTACTGGTATTTTTTGCATTTTTTTTAGGCAAAAAACAACAGTTCCAGTTCTTACATGGAAGTCTATAAGAATTATTCAATGCAGCACAAACATATTTTTGTACTGACATTTATTTATTTTTTTGGCTCAGCTTGAAAAATGCATGTAGCAATATGCATTGTTTTAAATGACATTTTTGCATGTTTTTTCTTTACAATGTATTTTTCATAGTGCTCTATGAAGGAAGTGAGGCTACATCCTTTCCTATAAAAAATGTAAGTCAAAAACCACTATTAAAAATGCATGTGCTTAAACATATTATCCGGCCAGAAATGCCACAAAAATGCCTTAAAAAAAAGACTAAACACTGTAAGGTAGGTATTTTCAGATGCCCTCATTTTTACGAAAATAAAATGCCACAAAAAATGTGTGTCAGCACCCTTACGACTCATTTTTCACAGTCAAATGTTTTTAAAAAAGCACAAATTAGTGACAAAAATGTATGGCTGCTCATAGCAAGCATAAATTGAAAATTGAACAGTTAGACGCTTCCAGATGCACTCGCCTGACATAAATCAGAAATGTAATTTATTTTGATGACGATAAATAAATCAGGATTAAGATTAAGGCTACATACATGTACACAACAGTGAAAAAATCCATTAAAAATTGATAAACTGTCAGTTTTTAATGGACTTTTTTTCACTGATGCCTTTCTGAGAAACGGACATTAAAAACGGTCCCATTCAATTGTATGGAGACTGCCAGTCAGTGAAAACTGGCCGTCAAAAAAACTGCTGTGTGAATAACCCCATAGACTGCCGCTATTCGTAGCACTCTGTAGTACTTTTGTGGGGTTCCGTGCCTCTGTTCCACACCGGACCTTCCGGATTGCGGACCCATTGAAGTGAATGGGTCCACATTCATGATGCGGGGTGCACACAGCCGAATGCTACAGCTGTCTCTCAGATCAGAGGGAAAGTGCTATAATGCAGCTCAATGCACAGAGGCTTTCACAGTGAAGCTCCACCACCAGGGCCCTTGCCGGAGCAGAACCTAATAAAATATATATATATAAGATTAGCAGGGAAGCAAGCTGACATCACAGGTCATGTGACTTTCATTGAAACCTGAGAAACCAGCAGCTTTAGAAGCAGAAAGTGTATGGAAAAGCTGTTGTATTTGACTAGTTAGAAACAAACAAAGGACAAAAAAAATAACTCAGACAACCCCTTTAAGGAATTGTATGTTATATACATTTATAGCGTGATCTTGGCTGTTAATTGAAAATATTGTTGTTTATAAGTCTATCTCTATGTAATACTTAAATTGCTTTCTGGTTATATATTATCTTCACATCCTTCAAATATAATAATAAGGATAACTGTAACATCGATATTCCACGATACAATATACATTTTTGTACCCTCACTGTATATCATTTATTGCACCCAACCTTCAAAACAGACCCAGTAAGAGGGTGGATTATATTTATTTATATATTTATATCTAATAATTTCTTACAATATGAGCAGGGCAGGCTTTGGGGGGGGGCAAACTGGGAAATTGCCCAGGGCCCCCATCATCTAAGGGGCCCCCTCCTTCATTGCTGCTGTTCAGCTGAACCTCCCTGAAAGTGAGCGGGCCGACAGCTGAACAGCTGCATTATAGACTGCAGGGTTGTGGGCAGCTAATTAAACATGTAGGAGCGAAGGAGCCGGGACTCAGGAGCTCCTCCTTCTTTTAAGCCGGCCGCTGCACTGCTGTACTGTGAGGAGGTACAGGGCGCATGATACTTCCAAAGTGTAGAGGGCGCTGTCTGCTTACCAGCTCTCCTGAACTACAATTCTTCACTACTGCTGTCACTGAAGCTGCAGTGCTGATGGTGGCCTTAACATGCCTCCCCCGGGCAATTCTAACATTGCACAAACTCTCAGGAGTCATAGAGCAGGGGACCCCCTGTCTCCTATCTATCATCTATCTATCTATCTATCTATCTATCTATCTATCTACTGTACTTTTCATTTTATAAGACGCACTTTTTTCCCGTAAAATGGAGGGAAAAGGTCAGTGCATCTTATAAAGCAAATGTGCCAAAATCATGGTGGCCAGTGCATTGCAGAAGATGTGTTGGTTGGCCGGCAGGAGCAAGCTTTAGTGTGGGGCAGGCGGCAGGGACAGTGAGGCATGCTGTAATGCAGGGTGGGCGGCAGGGACAGTGA
Source organism: Rhinella marina (assembly GCA_900303285.1). Taxonomy (NCBI): domain Eukaryota; kingdom Metazoa; phylum Chordata; class Amphibia; order Anura; family Bufonidae; genus Rhinella; species Rhinella marina. The sequence continues at coordinate 16,376 of ONZH01008700.1, forward strand.
GGCATGCTGTAGTGCAGGGTGGGCGGCACAGACAGTGAGGAATGCTGTAGTTCAGGGTGGGCGGCACAGACAGTGAGGAATGCTGTAGTGCGGGGCGGGCGGCAGGGACAGTGAGGCATGCTGTAGTGCGGGGTGGGCAGCAGGAACAGTAAGGCATGCCGTAGTGCGGGGCGGGCGGCAGGGACAGTGAGGCATGCTGTAATGCAGGGTGGGCGGCAGGGACAGTGAGGCATGCTGTAGTGCAGGGTGTGCGGCAGGGACAGTGAGGCATGCTGTAGTGCAGGGGTGGGCGGCAGGGACAGTGAGGCATACTGTAGTGCAGGGTGGGCGGCAGGGACAGTGAGGCATGCTGTAGTGCAGGGTGGGCGGCACAGACAGTGAGGCTTGCTGTAGTGCAGGGTGGCCGGCAGGGACAGTGAGGCATGCAATAGAGCGGGGTGGGCGGCAGGGACAGTGAGGCATGCTGTAGTACGGGGTGAGTGGCAGTGGACAGTGGGGCATGCTGTAGTGCAGGGTGGGCGGCAGGGACAGTGAGGCCATGCTGTAGTGCAGGGTGGGCAGCAGAGACAGTGAGGCATGCTGTAGTGCGGGTGGGCGTCAGGAACAGTGAGCATGTTGTGGTGCGGGGCGGGCGCCAGGGAGAGTGAGACATGCTGTAGTGCGGGGCAGGAGGCAGGGGACTGTAAGGCATGCTGTAGTGCAGGGCCGGGCGGGGACATAAAGGCATGCTGTAGTGCGGGTGGGCAGCTGGAACAGTAAGGCATTGCCGTAGTGCGGGGCGGGCGGCAGGGACAGTGAGGCATGCTGTAGTGCAGGGTGGGCGGCAGGGACAGTGAGGCATGCTGTAGTGCAGGGTGTGCGGGCAGGGACAGTGAGGCATGCTGTAGTGCAGGGTGGGCGGCAGGAACAGTAAGGCAAGCCATATTGCGGGAGGGCGGCAGGGACAGTGAGGCATGCTGTAGTGCGGGGTGGGCAGCAGGAACAGTAAGGCATGCCGTAGTGCGGGGCGGGTGGCAGGGACAGTGAGGCATGCTGTAATGCAGGGTGGGTGGCAGGGACAGTGAGGCATGCTGTAGTTGCAGGGTGCGCGGGCAGGGACAGTGAGGCATGCTGTAGTGCAGGGTGGGCGGCAGGACAGTGAGGCATGCTGTAGTGCAGGGTGGGCGGCAGGGACAGTGAGGCATGCTGTAGTGCAGGGGTGGGCGGCACAGACAGTGAGGAATGCTGTAGTGCAGGGTGGGAGGCAGGGACAGTGAGGCATGCTGTAGTGCAGGGTGGGCGACAGGGACAGTGAGGCATGCTGTAGTGCGGGGCGGGCGGCAGAGACAGTGAGGCATGCTGTAGTGCGGGGTGGTCGTCAGAACAGTGAGGCATGCTGTGGTGCGGGGGCGGGTGGCGGGGAGAGTGAGGCATGCTGTAGTGCGGGGCGGGCGTCAGGGGACTGTAAGGCATGCAGTAGTGCGGGGTTGGGCGGCACGAACAGTGAGGCATGCTGTAGTGCGGGGTTGGTAGCACGGGAAGCAAGGCATGCTGTAGTGCGGGGTGGGCGGCAGGAACAGTGAGGCATGCTGTAGTGCAGGGCAGGCATCAGGGATAGTGAGGCATGCTGTAGTGCGGGGCGGGTGGCAGGGAGAGTGAGGCGTGCTGTAGTGCGGGCCGGGCGGCAGAGACAGTGAGGCATGCTTTTATCCACTTAATTTGTGTATAAAAGTTTAACCCTTTCAGTACCAAGCCACTTTTCACCTTAAATCCCAGGCCGATTTTTGCAAATCTGACATGTGTCAATTTATGTGGTAATAACTTTAGAACGCTTTTACTTATCTAGGCCATTCTGAGATTGTTTTCTCGTGACACATTGTACTTCATGACAGTCATAAATTTGAGTTAATATATTTCACCCTTATTTATGAAAAAATCCCAAATTTACCCAAAATTTGGAAAAATTTGCAAATTTGCAAATGTCAATTTCTCTACTTTTAAAATACATAGTAATACCTCCAAAATAGTTATTACTTTACATTCCCCATATGTCTACTTTATGTTGGCATCATTTTGCAAATGTCATTTTATTTTTTTAAGATGTTAGAGGGCTTAGAAGTTTAGAAGCAATTTTTCAAATTTTCAACAAAATTTCTCAAACCATATTTTTGAGCACCAATTCAGTTATAAAGTGATTTTGTGAGACTTACCTAACGGAAACCCCACATAAATTAACCCATTTTAGAAACTACACCCCTCAAGTTATGAAAAACTGATGTTACAAACTTTATTAACCCTTGATCCACAAGAATTAAAGGAAAATGGAGGTGAAATTTCAAAATTTCACTTTTTTGGTAGATTATTCATGTTAATAATTTTTTTCTTGCAGCACAGCAAGGGTTAACAGCAAACTAAACCTCAATATACATTACTATGATTCTGCAGTTTACAGAAATACCCCATATATGGTGGTAAACGTCTCTATGGGTTTGTGGCAGTGGTCAGAAGGAAAGGAGCGCCATACGGATTTTGGAGGCAGATATTGCTAGAATAGTTTTTAGGCACCATTTTGTAATTGAGAGACCCTGACGTACCCCTACAGTGGAAAACCTCAAAGAGTGACCCCATTTTGGAAACCACACCCTTCAACGAATATATTAAGGGGGGTACTTGCCACTTTAACCCCCTATGCGTTTTATGGAATTTGGAAACACTTGGCTGTGAAAATGAAAAGTTTCATTTCTTCCAATAAAATGTTGCTTTAGCCCCAAATTTTTCATTTTCACAAGGGGTAACAGGAGAAAAGCACCCTATAATTTGTTACTCATTTTCTCCTGAATACGGCAACACCCCATATGTTGTGGTAAACTGATGTGGGGGCACATGGCAGAACTCAAAACAGAAGGAGCGCCATATGGATTTTAAAACACAGATTTTGATGGATTGGTTTGCGGGAGCCATTGATTTTTATTTTTTTGAGTTATTGTCTTATTTGGGGCTCATTTTTTGCGGGACGAGATGACAGTTTGATTGGTACCATTTTGGGGTACATAAGACTTTTTGATCGCTTGGTATTACACTTTTTGTGAATCAAGGTGAAAAAAATAGCTGTTTTGGCATGGTTTTTAAAATTTTTTTTTTACAACATTCACCTGGGGGCTATCTCATGTAATATTTTTATAGAGCAGGTTGTTACGGACGTGGTAAACTTTTATTATTATTTTTTTTAGGAAACTTTATTTTTTAACTTTTTTTTTTACTTTATTTAACTTTTGGGGGTCTGATCCCCTTTACAATGCAGTACAATCCTTTTGTATTGTAATGCATTGGCTGTAAGTGTATTACTCAATGTAATACACTTACAGCCTGCTTCCTGTGCGATCCAGGGGGCTGGATCGCACAGGCACGCAGGGATAGCAGCCACGATGCCTAAGGAAGGCATCGGGCTGCTATCTGAGCCATCGGGTCCTCGTCACAGCAGCGCGGGGACCCGATGGCCCCCCGCTCGCCATCCTGAATCCCTGATCACAATATGAAAAGAAAAAATGTTTTCCAAAGTTTTTAAAACACAAGAAAAACTATATAAGGGTCTATTCACACGTCCGCAAAATGGATTTGCATCCGTTTCACAATTTTGCGGAACAGGTGCGGACCCATTCATTTTCAATGGGGCCACATCCGCACTTCCGTTCTGTGGCTTCGCAAAAAACGGAACATATCCTATTCTTGTCCGCAGACACGGACCACAAAAGGCATTTTTTGTTATAGTGCTGGCCATGTGCGGTCCGCAAAATGCGGATAGCACATGGCCGGTGTCCTTGTTTTGTGGATCCGCAATTTGCCAACCGCAAAACTGTTGCGGACTTGTGAATGGACCCTAAAAGTGGTATCACTGTAATAGTACTGACCTGGAGAATGGAGGGAACACAAATGTTCACATATTTGTTTTCATTTAATGAAACAACGGAATGTGACTGTGTTGTTATCCCTAGTTATTACAAGTTATTACAAGATTTGGGGCCCCACTTTTGATTTTGCCCAGGGCCACATTTTGTCTAAAACCGGCCCTGAATATGAGAAGGACATTGACATGTTACTGCACCATAGTATTGTTGGATAAGGTAATTGGAGAGCCTATTTTCTGAAAGTATAAATTTTATTTTCTGGTAAATATGATTCCGACTTTGTAATGCTAAAAAATTAATGAAATTATTAATGAAATTTGTGGCAAAAAGTTGATCATGAAAATTCTTAAAAGTCACTAAATACTAGACAGGCCATTTCCTATGTTAAATAATATATGCCATAAATGTTGTAAACTTGCAGCCTGAAGCAATTTGTCTGATACAAATTATTTATTATATAAAAAAAATATGAAGATCTCTAAACTTTCACCTATGTGAAGAGGAAGCCTGGGGCTAAGGAACAGGGAAAGACATGGCTATTGTGAATTTGGTGCAAGTAATACATTTGCAGCTGAATTAGCACACTTCCTGTGTCTATAGGGATAATGTGAGGGAATACTAACTGGAGGGACACTTATGGAAGTCCAACTTATGGAAAACAAAGGTAATCCACAAACCCATCTGAGCCTTCAATTTGATGGAGTTTTTGTCAGGGCTTGATGCTGGCATGGTAAAAATTGTATGGACTAATGTGGGTACTGTGAGGTTCACAAACAGGCGCAAGGACTTGTCTTAGATGGCTCTTCATAGGACCTTCTTCTGTGGTCGCTCACTTATGTCTGTAACCCACGGTACTGTACAAGGTGCCCTCCATGCAACAGTTTTGTGCCTCTTTTGGCAGTCCTTTTGTACTGAGTCTTTTGAATGCCATGGAACTTAAACTCAAAAGGGCAGATTTACTAATACTGGCTTTTCTTATTCAAGTTTCTCTCTATATATCGAGTCATCATGTCAGTTCATATTCAACATAGATAAGCAGATCACAAATTTTCAGACTGTAGGTCAGTTTATGAATCTGAGTGATGTGGGTATATGATATTGATTCTGCTTGCAAAAATAAGTGACGTCAACCTGGGAAAGATGGCGTGTATAAAAATAAAACCATTTAATTGTTACGTTTCTTAATGGTACAAAGATAATTTGGAAGCATAAGCATAAACATTATTTAATAGCAATCATATTTCACTGGAAATTAATATACAGTAGTAATAGGGTATCAGTTACCCTATCATATTATTCATGCTCAGTAATCCAAACTTTTCTTATGCAATTTTCTTAATAACATATTTGACTGATAGGAAAGCAACTTATTATAAATCGTCTACTGAAAAAACGTAATAAATGATGCCCATTCTTTTGCACAGTGTTAGGCCTCATGCACACGAACATGTGCCGGCCGTGACCGTGCTACGGGCCGCATATGGCAGGTCCGCAATAAACGGGCACCGGCCGTGTGCAGCCCGCATCACGGATCGCGGACCCATTCACTTCAATGGGTCCGCGATCCGGGAGATGCGGAGGCACGGATCGGAACACCACGGAAGCACTACGGTGTGCTTCCGTGGTGTTTCTGGCCGTGCCTCCGCACCGCAAAAAAGTAGCTCAAGCACTACTTTTTTGCGGTGCGGACCCTCGGATGCGGATCGCGGACCCCATTCAAGTGAATGGGTCCACGATCCGCATGCGGTGGCCTCACGGTCAGTGCCCGTGCATTGCGGACCGCAGTTTGCGGCCCACAGCACGGTCACGGCCGGCACACGTTCGTGTGCATGAGGCCTTACAAGCTATTAAATGAACTGTGAGTACAGAAGTGAGTGAAATAAAGTAATTGCTGGAAATATGTGAGTAGATTAAATTATTTAGACTATAGTGTTAATATTACATTGCAATCACATTCTGTTCTGTAAGTATTTTAATTACATGAGATACTGTTAAATGATATCAAGTCTAATAGATGAAATCAAGTCTGTTGCATCTGATCAGGTAAACATACCATATACAATATTCTGTATAGAATTCTGTACAACCTTAGGGAAATGATCCTCATATTTTCTTTATACTACCTTTACCTATAAGACAGATGTGTCCTTCCTTACTTTGGCTAGACATATCGCTGATAATTGTGTGGCAGAATATAACCAGCTTTTGAAAACAATGATATTGCATTGCAAGGTGTCTTTTTTACATGTGTCTATGTGAGACCACCCACTAATTTTTCTTTTACTTGCAGTCTGTCCAGAATTTTACTAAGATGTCATAATATTATATTGAATTGGTGTTATGGAAAATGGTTGTCGAATGACTTTATCAATTATGGGTTTGACATAGGGCTTATCTTGAGGGCATTATCCTGGCGGTCCCCTGGTTTTCCCCTAACAGGGATCTGGACTTTGCTACAGGGGAGACACCAGGCTGCTACCTCTGAATAGTAACAGTGTAATTGGCAGCTTAGAGGTCAGAGACTCCAGTGCAACTCACCGAAGGCACAAGCAAGGCAAACAAACAGAACCAAGCAGAGAACAGGCTGGCAGAGCACACAAATCCAAGGCTAACACAGATTGAACCAGACACAGTCAGGCACACAGAATACATACAAATCCATGGAAAAGGTCAGGATTCTGACACAAAAAGGTACTGAACAAGATAGAATCTGAACACATACAAACAGAACCAGGAGAAACCAGGCAGACAGAACTTGTTGGACTATCAGGGACAGGAGACACAACTCAGAACAGAGCAAATTAACACATAAGACAAACAGGTGCAGACACAAAGCCAGGGAAAGTTAACTCGCAAGAAACAAACACCAGGAACCATTGTACTATGGCAAACATGAACTGCCATTGAACACAATGCCCCAAATTCAAACCCACAAAAAAATCGGTGTCTGAGTGCACAGACAAGGGCAACAAGTGAAATGTCATTGTAACAATTAGTTTCATAAGAAATTGGAGTCCTTAACCAACTTAGAGATAGAGTAAGGGGGGGGAGTCAAATCTGTACAATTCATAAATTATGGTACAGATTTATCAACCAATCAGATTGATCCTTTCATTTTCAAATTAAAAATGAAAGGAAGAATCTGATTGCCAGTTTCCATTTGAACCAGTTTTGATAAGTCGCCCCCTATATTTATAATATTGGAATCAAATTACATTCAGACTATTATTCTGCAAAGTTGATCCAGAGGAAGGCAACAACCCCAATAAGGTTGAAGCCAATTTCCTTGTTCTAAAAATACTCAATAATAATTGTTTAAGCCTTCTTTTTTTAAATCAAGGTCACCTTTAGCATTAGGCATCAAATTAGTCACCAGGTATTGCTTAAACATGCCTTCATTGTAATAGAATACTGTATATCTCCACGTGGTTTAATGTACTCAGAGGTCATCCTCATTTTCCATAAATCCTGCTACAGTCTATGAATCTTCTCCAATTACAGGCACCATTCGTATTTGAGAAACTCTATACATGGTATACATTACTCCAGGAGTAGTAATACATGAAAAGAATAATAATAATTTCTATTATATTTACAGCAATTGCAGGGAAAATATGAACATTGTTACAAACGATAAGTTGCACATGATGTATTTAACATGCCTGTTTTAATTTCAGCTACTGATAGAGTTTAAGCTTGTCCGGGACCCCTGTGTTTAATGAATAATGATGACGTAAAACAATTGTTAGGCCATAATTCCTGTCTCTGAATTATGGATTGGTCAGTAAAGGTCTAAAAAGAGAAAGTACATGCACACTAAATTATGCATAAAGGCAAACTCAGACACCTCGAAGTTCCATTTCTCAAATGTACCATGTTTAATAAGGCTACTTATATTAAAAAAAGCTCAGTCATCGTTCAATGTCTCACGCGGCATTCCAACAACAAGATGTCCTTGATGTCACCAAAATACTATTTTTCCATTAGACGGTAAAGTCAGGAAGTATGATCACTCACTATGATGCAGTGTTACTTTTTGCCTTGGAATTTAAAATTTATATTACTCATATGTAAGAAATTCTAAAACATGTGGTTGGATGTTGGTAGACTGTTTTTCATTTTAAATAATTTGGGGTTCCGGGATGTCTAGGATTTCAGTGATATGGCTATCAAGCTGACGGCCCCCTGCTGAGGGGCTCTTCCTGGAGGAGGACTTTAGGCCCTTTTACACGGAAAGATAAATCGTATTAGCGATCGTATATTAACGAACGATGAACGATCGAACGATGCAATGTAAATACCGTTTACATTGAAAGAGAAGTCGTTCACAATCTTCGTACTTTTGGTCGTTTTATAATCGTTATTACGATCGTTCCTTGCTTGTACATTAACCGATGTATTGCTTACAGGGGAGGAGAAAGGTGTGAGTGAATTAAAAAGTGAAAAGAAGTAGGTGTTTACAGGTGTTCAATTACCACCCATGAACCGCCCTCATAACCTCCTACTGTACAAAAATACAAGATTTCGCCAATGATGGCACAGCACAATGGCGGATGAAGTTGCGAGCGCAATAGCGAGCAGAATGGAGGACGAAATACGAACGCAACAACGAGCAGATCTTCGCGCCGAAATAAAACCAGGTTTGAAATTCAAACTATTCATACGCGAGAAGAAGACACGTATTTCCGGTCGCTACGTGAGCCAATGGAATTTTAATGGGACGTGCCGAACTATTGGACTAATTAGAATGAATAACGCCTATATAAACAATTGACTCCTCCCATTACCATCTGCCAACAACTAAACGATTTTCGTTTAAACTGGAAGATTTTCGAACGATTAACGATTAATTTATTGGCAGGACAAAAGATGTGATCAACGAGAAGCGAACGAAATCTCGTTCGTCGTTAAATCGTTAACCGTGTTTATACACAACAATAATCGTGCAAATTCGAACGTTTTAACGATTATTTGAATGATAATCGGCTCGTGTAAAAGGGCCTTTTGACTCCGCGCTGGCTGGGTGACGTGTGAATTGTACACATGTGACCTGCTTTGTACACATTTGACCTGCTTTGAAGGCAGATCCCCTGCGGTGTTTACTCCATCTGCTAGTTGACAGCAGATGGCTATGATTAAATCATGGGTAACATGGATCATGATTCCACATTCCTCACAATCACTAACAAGCGTTCATAGGAAAGCTTGTTAGAGATTATCTGGTGGTGTAAAGGTGCTCACAATTACCCAAAGAATGAGCTCAGAGGGCCAGAAGGCCAAATGGAGCCATTCATTTTTTTTGACTGATTCAGCAATTCAAGAAATTTACTGATCTCTAGTCCAAAGCAAGTCAGGGTCACAGCAATCCTAAAAGTAAGTCAATAAATAGGTCAGAGAGAAATCGAAAAGTCTGCAACAACGAGGTAGCCAGGAAACAGTTGGGCTCAACAGAAAAAAATTGAAGGGGTTGTACCATTGAAGGGGGTTGTACCATCTACATATCCCCCCAATGTTGTGGTACATATGCCCTTAATGTCTGATAAGTGCAGGTCCCACCTCTGGGACCCACACATATACTTAGAAGGGAGCCAGCCAAGTCCCGGAGGGCTCACTGTGCATACACAGGTACCCTCTATTCATCCCTATAGGAAAGCTAAAAATAGAGTGCTGTCAGCCATATAGAAGTGAATGAAGGGATGTCCATGCTTGCGTGGTGCACCTCCCATTTATTTCAATGGGACTTACGAAAATAGCCAAGCGGCACACCTTGTTCTAAGTATAGGTCCCAGAGGTGGGACCAGCATCTATCAGACAGTGGGGACATATCCTAGCTATACGGCCTCAATGTCTGAGGTGGTACAACGATTTTTACACAAAACTTGCTGTATAATAAAGCAAAGTCTGCAAACCAGGATGATCCACAAAGTAAAAATCAGCACCCTTCTTAAAAGCTGTGATGATCCTTTATTCTTGAATACAGCAAGCACATACAAATATTCATGGCACCTCGACTGTAAATGCGTTTCAGACAAACTACATTTCCTTAAAGAGGTTATCCAATTTTTCAAAAAGTCCCCCCCCTGTGCCGGGCCCCTAGGGAGGCTCGTTAACGTCCCACCTGCCATTGGCTGCTCCTCCCCTGACATCAGATGTTTTCATCCGTGTACAGGGAGAAGCAGCAGCAGCGGTGCTGGAACCAGGAGCGGCGCCGGGAGTGGGGTAAGTAAATTACCTGTGAGGGATCTGGCACTTGGGGGCACTTTACTCATTACCTTAATGATTAAGGACATGTAGTTTGTCCAAAATATATTGAAAATAATGGGAGGTGAATTGTGAGTGGATTTCATACCAGAATACATGGCAAAATTTGCATCGAAAATGCCATGTGAACGACTGCATAAAAAAGTAATTTACATGGATTTCATTAAGGATACTTGCCTACAAATTGTACATAATAAGTTTTGCGCCATGTGTATATATGTATACGTTTATAATTATATATGAAAAACATAAGGCCTACTATACATACAATATAATTAATTTTCTTTTTCTTAAATTTGTAGTAAATCTACATTTTCTCAGTATCTTCCTGCAGTCTTTATTTCCCTGCTCCTGCCTATAGGCTTTCATGATATGGTGGTTCACAGTAAATGTTTAGAAAACTTCTCAGTCACCAAAAATCCCTCTAGTATAAAACAGCAACTAGAAGACAGAGAGGAAGAGGGAAGTGGTAGTAGAAGGATACATAGCTATATACCCTGGCCCATATTTATTAATCAAAGTTTTTGGCATAAACTGAGCCCTAAAACATCAGAATTAACTGTCAATGCCACAAATAGTAATTTTTCTGGTTTATCAGAAGGGGACGTGGCTTAGCTATTTTGGCAGATTTCTTAACATAAAAGTCAGATAATGGTACAAATTTTGTTGCAAATATATGCATGGCATACAGCACAATTTATTGTCTAGTCCAAAATGGCTGCATACTCTACTAAATTAGCTGCTAGTCGTCTCCTTTACAGCGGTGGTGCAGTTTAATTACAACTGTTTGTCCCATTCGCTTTGGCTTCCAAAACTGCACATGAAACCTGCAATTGTGAATGTATCCTTTAAGGAGTTACTCCTGAACTTGAAAAATGTGTAATCGAAAACTACACCAAGCAGCCCTGTGTGACCCTTCCTCTATTAGGTTATCTCATGGTGCTTGTATTACAGGAACGCAGTCAAAATACATTCATTTTTTATTTTCACTGCCCAGTTAGAATTTGCTTGAAACTACTGCCATTATTGTACAAAGTCTCTTTAATGTACCGCCAGTAAGCGTATAACCTTGATGAAAGCTAAATGATATCTAAAATTTCCAGTGATATTTGTCTGCATAAAATGATTTGAGCTTCTGGTGTATTTGCAAATGTTTATTACTGCTCTGATCTGAATTATGTATTACACGGGGGCGTGGCCTGCAGCGGAACATGGTAGACGTACATGCCATGAGCTCCTGACCGAGTGGATTTATCTACATCCATCCAGCCTTGTATATGGCGAATTTTGGGATCAGAAACACATATACTAGATCCCCACGCCAGCAGCTTCAAAGAGAAACCGGTCCGGTGGTGTTTGATCCGCAGTGAAGAGAGGATTTGGCTGCGGCCTACCTGAGGCCTAGCATCCTTGACGCCGCGTGAGGACCTGCAGGGAACGTAATCCCGCTGGACTCAGAGTGAATACAGGAGCAGGTTACTCACCCGGTGCCCGATCGGGGACTTAATCACACCCCTGGACTGGGAGACCGGGATCCGGAGACTGGCGGAGGTGCCACGGAGGTCCGCGATCGCGGGAACGGGACCGGCTGTTGCGAGACGGAGGTCCTTCACGGGGTGAAACAGTCGAGCGGCAGTGCCTGGGAGCAGTGTCGGCAGCTCTCTGACCTCGGGGGGGGGTGGTCAGTCATCCTCCAAGAGTTTCAGCCGAAAGCCGGTGAAACAAGAAGAAGACCGGGAACAGAGAACTACAAGGGCCATCCGCCATCTTAGACGTGCGGCCTTAATTTACAGCGGTGAACCATCTTCTAGAAGAATTAATAATAGTCTTCACCAACTTGGGTGGTCAAACCAGACAGAAGGGATCTTGTGAGGCCGTGAAGATAGAGATTTGATCAACACCAAAGATTTAACAGTGAGTACACTGATTCCTCCTGCTTTGAAAAGTGCACAGAGGCTCCCTATATTAGGCCTGCAGGCCTATAGCTGATAAACTCACAGCCTTATTGACCCCCAGTCTGATCACAGCAGACTATTCAAGCTCATCAGTCTTCTAAACATCTGCTGATGCTCAAGATATGATCTAAAATGACCACCATGCCTTAAGTCATGCACGAAAGGGGAGAATAATTCAGCTTACAGGGGTTTTTGAGGTTCAGAGCATATGATCCTATTAAGCCATCTTACGCGTCAGTGCTTTCACAGACAAGCCTTAATAAATTCATGATGAAGAAAGCACAAGCAGCTACGGGCTCACAGACACCTTTATCAAAACCTGCCTCAAATCGCAATCCTCCTCAGCAATCGGATAGAGATAGTGAATTGGAGGCTGAAGCTGACCCAACACCTGATCTTCCCATATCCAGATCCTTCATATCTCAAGCTCTTGCTAAGGCTCTGAATCCTGTGTTAGATGAGCTAGTGGAGATCAAGAGAGAAATGAAACATATTGGGAACAGAGTAGAACACCTGGAGAATACCCACACAGAGATTATTGATTACACCAAAAAGAATACAGATGCCCTCTCGGCTTATCAAAAGCACATCAATCTCCTCTATGATCATCTTGAAGATCAAGACAATAGAGGAAGGAGGAACAACATTAGGATAAGGGGGGTACCAGAATCAGTTGCCACAGAAGCGGTCCCCAAAGCAGTTACCAAAATATTTCCATCGCTCCTAGGAGAAGAATACGCAGAACCAATAATCTTAGAAAGGGCTCACAGGGCCCTGAGGCCTAAACCAAAGCCTGCTGATCCCCCTAGAGACATTATTTGTAAGCTGCTGAATTTTGCTCAGAAGGAGCTTATAATGAAAGGAGCCAGAGAATCCAACACCATTGAATATGAAGGATCAAAAATTCTACTATTTCAGGATCTTGCTCCGGCAACACTGAACAAAAGACGAATCCTCAAACCCCTCACTGAATACCTAAGACATAAAAAGATCGCCTTCAGATGGCTGTTCCCCTTTGGGCTGATGATCTCGTGGAAAGACAAAAAACTGATCATAAGATCTCATAAAGACCTTCCGGATGCTTTGGCGCTGATGGAAATAGAAGATTTAGACATCCCGGATTGGGCATCCGTCAATGACGTCTTCATCCCGACTGAATTGACACCTGCAGCCCCTTGGGAGCTAGTTTCACACGGCAAGCCACAGAGATCAAGGAAGAAATCCGGAAAGATGACACCTCGACGCCTTCTCCCAGACGGGGACTGAGTAATATAGTCGATATAATGTTTTGAAAATGTCTGAAGCGACTCTTATGAGTCTTTCTCTTTCTTCTGTTGGGCCTTCTCCCATTGACCTTACAAACGACCCTCCGGACGTCACCTAATCAGAGAGCTAATGAATCCACGGCGTAATAATCTACACTTGATTTGCTCCCTGACTGGGAATGTGGAGAGGTGTGCGTGCGGAGGGCCCGGTCGGTGTAGACAGCCTGACAGAGTTTTTCATATGTTGATTTACCATTTGTTAGATGGTATTATACAAGATAATATGCTATTGTCCTTTAATTAGAAGTTCTCCCTACTACTGTGTATGACAGTTCAATGTTGTAGTTATATAACATGTTTACCCAATTCTCCAAATCACACCGCTCTATTGGAGTACGGTGTATGAACCTGCTTAGGTTTTTTCCCAGGAGATGTGTGTTCTCCTAGTCTTAGTCCTAAATAGGAGAGCGTTGTTGTTGTTGACCTATGTTTTACATGTTCTGTTTCTAATTACAGTTTTGAAACCACCCCCCCACCCTTCCTCCCTCTTGAGGTGTGAAACACAAATCGATAGATGGGCAGGTACCTTTACCGGTCTCAATACAAGAAGGTATGCTGCACTAACTTGCAACACTCTACATGTTCAATCATCATTATGGCTAGTTTAAAGTTGGCCACTTACAATGTTAGGGGTTTCCAATCCCCACCAAAAAGAGGACAAATCCTGAGATATTTACATAAAGAGAAAACACAAATTGTGCTCTTATAAGAAACCCACTATAAACATAACAAAGTCCCGAACCTAACAAGATCGCCTTATAACGTCTGGTACCACTGCACATCCCAATTTTCTAATAAATTAGGAGTGAGTATAGGTATTCATAAGCAGCTTAACTTTGTCTTCAAAGACGTGATCATTGACAGTGGAGGCAGATATATATTTCTAAAATGTCTATTAGACTCACATTTATATACAATTATTAACATATGTGCCCCGAATACCTCGCACAAACCATGGTTTACTCAGGTCTTGCAAAAAGTAGAGGAGTTTAGAGAGGGCATAAATATTGTTGCTGGTGACTTTAACGTCTCATTGATTCCTGGGCTTGACTCCTCCACGGGTAAATCAGCGGTCCCTTATAAAACACTGGCTTACATTAAAAAACAACTGAAACATTGCTCCCTATCAGACGCATGGCGCTATCTCCACCCTAGACAAAAAGATTTCACACACTTTTCAGCCCCTCATTCATCTTATCATAGATTATGATCTCTCCTCAGGCCAGTCCAAAAGAATACATATGGAGGTTAAATGAGACTCTTCTGGATAACTTAGAAACTAAGGAAAAAATAGAGTCTTCCCTGAAAGAGTTCTTTATATTGAATAATACTGAAGGAATATCCCCCCATTTATTATGGGAATCCCACAAATCGGTGATAAGAGGAACATTTATCTCGATTGCCTCCCACCAGAATAAATGTAGGAAGGGAAAAATTAATGCACTGTACGAAGAGATATCTAAACTAGAGTCCCTGAATAAAAAATCCCTGTTAGATTCGCATCTTGCGGAGTTAACAAAAAAACGAGAAGAATTAAAAGATGTCCTGAACGTTCAGTCTGCAAAATTTTACCTATCCCTCAGGCAAAAATTTTTTGCTCACGGAAATAAGCCAACCAAATTTATGATGGCAATAATAAAACAACGCAGACGACAGTCCAGGATCTCGGCCATAAAACAAGATG
>ONZH01008701.1:0-50889 GCA_900303285.1 Rhinella marina
TTAAGTAAAGTAAGGTCACATGTTACTGCCAGCCAATCACTGCTGGGGCGGTATAGGGGCTGGTACATCACAGCAGGCATTCCCACAGCCTTCCCTTTCATGCTGATTGGCTGAAAAATGCAGGCATTTCAAACGCGCAGTGATTCACGGATATTCACGAGTCCGCGCTGCCTCAGTATCACGAGCCGAGCCGAAGCGGGCAATATTCGTGCAAATCACGAATATTGCCGCTTCGATTCGCTCATCACTAGAAGAGACCATTACATGGCAGCTGAGGCTAGCCATTACAGAGGGGTAGCTTCTGGGGAGATACAGTACAGACCAAAAGTTTGGACACACCTTCTCATTCAAAGAGTTTTCTGTATTTTCATGACTATAAAAATTGTAGATTCACACTGAAGGCATCAAAACTATGAATTAGCACATGTGGAATTATATACTTAACAAAAAAGTGTGAAAAACTGTAAATATGTCTTATATTCTAGGTTCTTCAAAGTAGCCACCTTTTGCTTTGATTACTGCTGTGCACACTCTTGGCATTCTCTTGATGAGCTTCAAGAGGTAGTCACCTGAAATGGTTTTCACTTCACAGGTGTGCCCTGTCAGGTTTAATAAGTGGGATGTCTTGCCTTATAAATGGGGTTGGGACCATGAGTTGTGTTGTGCAGAAGTCAGGTGGTTACACAGCTGATAGTCCTACTGAATAGACTGTTAGAATTTGTATTATGGCAAGAAAAATCAGCTAAGTAAAAAAAAAACGAGTGGCCATCATTACTTTAAGAAATGAAGGTCAGTCAGTCCGAAAAATTGGGAAAACTTTGAAAGTGTCCCCAAGTGCAGTCGCAAAAACCATCAAGTGCTACAAAGAAACTGGCTCACATGAGGACCGCCCCAGGAAAGGAAGACCAAGAGTCACCTCTGCTGCGGAGGATAAGTTCATACGAGTCACCAGCCGCTCAGATTAGAGACCAGGTCAATGCCACACAGAGTTCTAGCAGCAGACACATCTCTACAACAACTGTTAAGAGGAGACCGTGTGCAGCAGGTCTTCATGGTAAAATAGCTGCTAGGAAACCACTGCTAAGGACAGGCAACAAGCAGAAGAGACTTGTTTGGGCTAAAGAACACAAGGAATGGACATTAGACCAGTGGAAATCTGTGCTTTGGTCTGATGAGTCCAAATTTGAGATCTTTGGTTCCAACCACCGTGTCTTTGTGCAACGCAGAAAAGGTGAACGGATGGACTCTACATGCCTGGTTCCCATCGTGAAGCATGGAGGAGGAGGTGTGATGGTGTGGGGGTGCTTTGCTGGTGACACTGTTGGGGATTTATTCAAAATTGAAGGCATACTGAACCAGCATGGCTACCACAGCATCTTGCAGCGGCATGCTATTCCATCCGGTTTGCGTTTAGTTGGACCATCATTTATTTATCAACTGGACAATGACCCCAAACACGCCTCCAGGCTGTGTAAGGGCTATTTGACTAAGAAGGAGAGTGATGGGGTGCTATGCCAGATGACCTGGCCTCCACAGTCAGCAGACCTGAACCCAATCGAGATAGTTTGGGGTGAGCTGGACCGCAGAGTGAAGGCAAAAAGACCAACAAGCGCTAAGCATCTCTGGGAACTCCTTCAAGACTGTTGGAATAGCTCATCAAGATTGTGCAAAGCAGTAATCAAAGCAAAAGCAAATTAAAGCAAAAGGTGGCTACTTTGAAGAACCTAGAATATAAGACATATTTTCAGTTGTTTCACACTTTTTTGTTAAGTATATAATTCCACATGTGTTAATTCATAGTTTTGATGCCTTCAGTGTGAATCTACAATTTTCATAGTCATGAAAATACAGAAAACTCTTTGAATGAGAAGGTGTGTCCAAACTTTTGGTCTGTACTGTATGTTTTGCTGCATTGTGTTATTTGGTTCTGCTGGGACAACATTTTGTCCTGTGCTGTGATATTTGGTTTTATAACAAAACACAAACCAAAAAACACTAAATACTAAATACTGCTCTAGCAAAACTAAATTCCACAGTGCAGAACAAAATACTCCCCCAGCAGAACAAAAAATACCACAGTTTCACTGTTGTATTTGATTCTTTTGAGGCAGTACATTGTGCAGAACTGTGATAGTTCTGCTGGGGAAGTATATTTTACTGTACTGTGGTGTTTGATTCTGTTGGGGCAATATATTGTGATATTTGCTTCTGCTGAGGCAGTATATTGTGTTGCACTGTGGTATTTGGTTCTGCTGAAGCAGTACATTATGCTACACTGTGATACTTGGCTTTGCTGAGGTAGTATATTTTACTGTACTGAGGTATTGGTTCTGGTTAGGCTTGGTGACACATCAAAATTTTCCTGAAATTTGGATCGAAGTCCACTTTGTTAACTTTGATTTGCTCAACAGTGGTCATCAGATTGTCTGGAGGTCGACTCCTAGCAACCCCCACAGATAAGTTGTTTGAAGAGAAGGTCACGATCGTGTGAGCGCTGCCTTGCCTTTATCATTTACCAGCTCTCTTGCTCATCTAAGCCATTCTTATTCACTTAAATGGGACAACTTCTTCCTATTCAAGTGCATAGGAAGGAATGGTCCAATAGACTGAATGGGACAGTTTAGATGTAATTACACCTGTTCATTTCGTCCGTTGCAACAACGAGCAGGTAAACTATGAAAGGAAGGCATCACTGGCCCAAGTGTGGCCTTCTCTTCAAACAGCTGATCAGCGGAGGTTCTGGGAGTTGGCGTCCCGTTGATCTGACAGTGACATAATGCTGTCACGGTTATCTAATATATTTCAGAACTGTTAGGGTTACATAACATCATAAATCAGTATAATGCTATGTGACCCTTGCTGTGCTAGGAGTTCAGGACGGATGCTCTGTTTTACTCATGCTCTGAGTCTGGAGTGTACAACTCACTCGTGTGAAAACAAACTCTATGTCAATTTTCTTCACATTTTTCACATTTTCATTGGCATTGTACTACTGAAATTAAAAAGAAAAACAGCCAACAATTTACAAAAAAATAGTTTTCTATGACCAGTGAGTTTGAAATAATATCCCTTTGTGGCAAAAGTGTCCCCTTAAGAAAACTGCTCTCTTTGTTGTAGAATTAATGTTCCTGAGACATTCAAATGAACAGTGTTTTAATCTTTTCGTGGCTCTCTTTACTGCATAGACATTATTTCTTCTAAATAGGCTATTAGTTAAGTTTGATATGTTTTCAACGTCTAAGTAGTTAAACTCTGTTGTGGAACATCATTGATTAACAATGAAAAAACACAAAAGCAGTTAAAGTCAGCCACACATTTAGTGAAGGTGAAGTGAGGAAAACTAAACACTGTGAATTACAATTTTTGGCATTCATTTTTCTTCATAATAAGTATGTCTTTGTTTTATTTTATACATTTGAAATAGTTTTGAAATGTTTTTCAGTTAATAGTGACAGATAGAAGTTAACAAGTGAATTGTGCTCAGGGAACGCTAGTTTTAAAGGGAACCTTTCACCTGTTGAAACTGCTAGGTACAAACTGTTCTAGCATATGGGTCCTCATTTTCATGAGCCCCCCCCTCTCCATTGCTGCTTATTGACAGTTTTTTCTAACTGAATCAGCAGCAGGGGGAGAGGAAAGCCAGGAAATCATGACTATACAGTTTTGGCAAAACACATGGGTCATTTAGAGTTACCCAGCATTTTGCTAAGGGGGGTCTATTACTAGTTTATGCTGCCCTTAGTTAGGAAAGGTGAACACTATAGATAATGTCCAGTTCTGTGGTCTTGTGCACAACTGACACAGTTACACTGATAATTTTGTCAAAATAAGACCATGGATCACATTCGTTTGCAAATCTTCCTCCAAATCTCATTATACATGAAAACCACTAATGCCATAAACCTTTAACTTACCAAACTATTTTAACTGCTTGTAGGCTTCCACTTCTGAAGTAAGAGAAAATACCAGAAAGACAGATACATTAGCCTTTAGAGATAGGGGGCCCAACCAAAGTTGGTCATATCCACCTTGCAGAATCTTTGCAGGACCCCTTATCCAGGGGAACTACATTGTTAGCAAGGGAGTGAGGAATTGGTCCAAGTGTAGAGGGGGAAACAAACACCACAAACGCCAGGCCATTCAAATCTGAGAGGCAAAACTCATCCATAATGGGAGGCCAATTTTAATCTTTGCTACATGACCCCCTGAGTTATAGAGTCTACAAAACAATTTTTAGTCTGATAAGACTAATAGAATGATAAATCTCTGTTGTTCTTTCAAAATAAAACTTAGCCTTTATTTCAACATATTAAAACCATTACATTCCAGATGAGACAAACATACATTAGTTATTGCGGTCTCTTGTCCACATTGATATGTTGCATTTGGTAACAAATGAGGATTTTCATTAGTTAAAGGGGTTTTCTGAGTTCAGAGCTGGACCCAGACTTATCCCCATTTTCCCCCAGGCATCCCCTCTGACATGGTGCTCTCCTTTACCTTGCGCCTAATCCCGCAGGGCAAAGGCTTTTTTTGGAGATCCAGTGACGTACTAGGCTCTCATGGGTAAACCTTGCCCACTCTTTAGTGCCAGTGGAATCACCAGCAACACTGCTAGACGGAACCCTCTGCCTAGCAGTGTAAAAAATATAAACAAACATCCTTTGTCCTTCACGATACAGCACAAGGCAAAGGAGAGCATCAGAGCAGGAAATGCTCCAATGCTCTTATCAGAGGGCCTGCTTGGTTGAAAATTGTGATATGTCCGGGTTCAGCTCTAAACCCACACAAACTCTTTAATACAGGCTGAAGACACACCTACATAGCCTACCATTGCGTGACAGAAGCACTTTCTTCTGCAGTTTAAAAAACATGGATTACTGTGTGGCACTAACATCATAGATGAAATGTTCTTCTTATGATAAGGCTGTAAAGCAATCTTTTTTTACAGAAATACACATAATACTTTAAATGTATAAAAATACTTCCCAAAGGATCATAGTACATCACAAATAGAAACTGCTTAGCCATGAGGTTTGTAGGGAAGAGAGTTTTGGAAAGCTGCTATCCAGACAAGTAGAAGGAAGTATTTGTTGATGCCTTTGTGAAAAAAATGAAAAGAGATCCATCGAAACATGGGGAAGGAGAAAAACGATACAAAGAGGTTGAACATTTGATGAGGCCAGTAAAAAAATACTCAATACATTCTGGAGTATTTTGTCTGACGACTTGGACCAAATTTAGATTTTGGAAGACTAAACCAAAATCACATTCTGCATTAGGAAATAGATGTTTGAATGTCCGGTACATAGTTATTCTCCATTTAGGACAGTCTGTTTTTTTTTGTTTGTTTTTTATGCAGACCCTTTGGTGCTCCACTTTAGACCCTTGGTGATTTGGTGATCATATTTTATTATGAACGCACTTTTAGTCTGCATCATCAGTGTAATATATATTGTGCCTGTTCAAATGAATAATCAGCCATGTTTTTTTTTCCTCTGGAGGATATCACAAAAGAGATGGGGATACTGATCTATAAATTATCCTTAAATTGCACTATTCTCCATTGTACAGTATGTGCCTATGTGGGGAAACTCATTTTGCACAATGACACAAAGAAGTGAAGAAGAAAAGCTATAAAAGATACATTAGGCCTCAACTAAGCTATACAAAAGCCACACTAATTAAGTTGGCAGTGATTGATTGTCAATAACCTAATTTGGAGAATATTTCTGGCCATGTGTAAAGTAATTAACACAGAGGAGGACAGTGCACTGCTACAGCAGGATCTGGATAGACTGGAGGCTTGGACAGAAAAGTGGCAGATGAGGTTTAACACTGACAAATGTAAGGTTATGCATATGGGAAGGAATAATGCAAGTCACCAGTACATACTAAATGGTAAAGCATTGGGTAACTCTGACATGGAAAAGGACCTAGGAATTTTAGTGAACAGCAAACTAAGCTGCAGAAACCAGTGTCAGACAGCTGCTGCCAAGGCCAATAAGATAATGGGTTGCATCAAAAGAGGCATAGATGCCCGTGATGAGAACATAGTCCTGCCACTTTACAAATCACTAGTCAGACCACATATGGAGTACTGTGTACAGTTCTGGGCTCCTGTGAACAAGGCAGACATAGCAGAGCTGGAGAGGGTTCAGAGGAGGGCAACTAAAGTAATAACTGGAATGGGTGGACTACAGTACCCAGAAAGATTATCAAAATTAGGGTTATTCACTTTAGAAAAAAGACGACTGAGGGGAGATCTAATAACTATGTATAAATATATCAGAGGTCAGTACAGAGATCTCTCCCATCATCTATTTATCCGAGGACTGTGACTGTGACGAGGGGACATCCTCTGCGTCTGGAGGAAAGAAGGTTTGTACATAAACATAGAAGAGGATTCTTTACGGTAAGAGCAGTGAGACTATGGAACTCTCTGCCTGAGGAGGTGGTGATGGTAAGTTCACTAAGAGAGTTCAAGAAGGGCCTGGATGTATTTCTGGAGGGTAATAATATTACAGGTTATAGTTACTAGAGATGGGTCGTTGATCCAGGGAGTAATTCTGATTGCCTGACTGGAGTCGGGAAGGAATTTTTCCCCCTAAAGTGAGGAAAATTGGCTTCTACCTCACAGGGTTTTTTTTGCCTTCCCCTGGATCAACTTGTAGGAAAACAGGCTGAACTGGATGGACAGATGTCTTTTTTCGGCCTTACAAACTATGTTACTATGTTACTATGTAATTCCTATATTAAAAACAGACCATTGCATGATTGTGCGTTCAAGCTCAGAATGGATTCTTCGCTAATTTTTTTGTGCTAATTGG
Source organism: Rhinella marina (assembly GCA_900303285.1). Classification (NCBI taxonomy): domain Eukaryota; kingdom Metazoa; phylum Chordata; class Amphibia; order Anura; family Bufonidae; genus Rhinella; species Rhinella marina. Next base: position 6,831 of record ONZH01008701.1, read on the forward strand.
TTAGATGATGTCTTGTGAAGAAACTTTTCTTGATGCTTCTTATAAGAATTACCATATAAGTGTCCAGATAATAAAGTCAGACACTTTACAAATATCATTACTAGATAATTGCTAAATCCAACAATTATTTTATATATCAACTCTGAAATAGTTTGATTAAAATCTAGCTATTTATGTATGCATATTTTATAGGTGACATACAATTACTAATCCACACATTTAACTATTTTCTTCTTTAATACATTAAAAGTTAAATGTTGGTTTTATTGAAAAGATTCAAGATCACATTTGATACAACCATCATTGCATATGACCATATAAAATAAAACACAACTGCCTTATGTTTGTGTTCCTTTGTGCCCTTCTGTTCTTTACAAAATTTCCCAGGAGATTTGAAGTGTAATGTTCCTTATAGAATGGACATTGGTATATTTAGTACCTTATCATTTCGTACTATAGCTACGCCTTATGACCTTTCTTTCTTTTTCCTTTGCTTTTTTTTCTTTCTTTCTTGTGCTCAATGATATGCTGCATAGTATTTTATGAAAGTAATATTTTAGTTTCATAAAATAAACCCAACAGGCTGTGAGCATTTTTGAAGCTGGTGAAATAGTGACAACCATTTTTCAATCCTGATTTTTCTTTTCAGATAAACGATTCTGAGGTTATTAGCTATGAATCTTGTTTTTAGCATACAGTAGGCAATATATGTAAAAAAAAAAATACCTTGGCACATATTGTGCTTTTTAATCAATGTAATTCCAGGGGCAAACTTATACTACATTTAAATTAATATATTATGTGTAGACTAAATTCAAAATTAAATCATAATGCCCTGTTAGACGGCATCATTTTGGCCCAATTATCAGGGATATGAACGCACATTTCCGATGATTGGCCTGTATAATCAATTAGCTGATAAACGAGCAAATGCTTGTTCACCAGCTGATTGGAATCTTTCATCATGTTGAAAGATGCCCGATAATCAGTAGCACATCTTCCTGTGTAATCAGGGATATGCTGCCAATCATCTGTAGAATGAGGGAGGGGCGACTTCAGTAGCAATCATTCCTCTCTCATTCAAATGTTGAGATGAATGTAATACTTCCCTAACCTTTATGATATTTTATATAACAGGGATTACTGCTTTGCTCTTTGGGCTGTATGAGTGGAGCATGCTGTGTTGATTTATGACATGAAGATTCCTCTGTCCTAAGACAGAGTCTTACCTGTCTATGCTGACTGCTCAGAGCTTTGTAAAAACAAAATTCAGCAACAAAAACTGGTGCAATGAGTTGATTATATCTCAATGGGTAAACCAAGTGAACTTACAAACAGCAGTCATTTACGAACAGATATACACCACTTTTGGGGAACATATCTGGCGCAGATTCTGTCGCACACCATGTTGCAGCAGAATCTGCAACTTCTTCTCTGATCACGCCAGGTCTAAAAAAGGTGCCATGGGTAGGAAAGAGCCATCAAGCCCCGTTCTCATTTATTATTTTCTACACCTGGTTTAGACGTAGAAAATGGTCTAAATGTAACAGAGCAAGGAAGCTGTATTACATTTAGAATCGGAGGTGGATACGCCAAAGTTATGTAGAGGCTGGATCCACCACCAGCACAGGGGCTTATTAAGACGGTGTCTAAAATGACAGTCTCAATAAATGTACCCCAGTGTACATGTACTGTATTTTATAATTGAAGCCAAAGTACTAGTGCAAGCATAAACAAAACTACCACACTTATGAATATTTTCCAGAACTGCAGTTTTTAAGATCTGCATAGAGTGAAGCATAAAAAAATAAAAATGGAATAAACAGAATGGACCACAGTCACAAAGAGTAAACTATTTCAGTTTAGTTAAGGAATGTATTTGGAGTGATTTTATATTAATAAAAAGGCATACATCTCTTAATACATTTTTAAATCTATGAACAAACATACAGTAGATTTGCACAAAATTTTCACAATTGTCACAGTTTTTCTTAATAAATATGGCCATAACTATGCTTCCTTTGCAACCTCCCCCTTTTTTATATCACCTTCCGAATTTGGTACAACACATCAAGACATTTTTTTCCACAAATTGTGTGGCATAGTTCATACCAAAAATTGTACAGTAGCTATAACTGTTGTTCCATAGTTAGACATATTAAAGGGGTATTCCCAACCGGGATATTAATGGCATATCCACATGATATGCCATATTTGTCCAATAAAGGCAGGTCTCATCTATGTGGGAATGAAGGTCAGGCTATGGCTCTTTCCATTCACTTCAATAGCACTTCCAAAAATAGCCAAACATGCTGACTATGCTATTTTCAGAGCTATGCACATGCCCTAATTTCTCCATTCTCAGCCAGGCACAGTGAGGCCCAATTCTTGAGATATGTGAAGAAATACCACTGCACACTCAAAAAAAATTTTTTTTCAATGCGATTAAGAGAATTTATTTTGCCATAAAGGTCCGGATGTGACCAAAACGTCAGAAACCACAGTCACTTCTCATATAAGGCATTTGTTTGTTTTTTTACCTTAAATATTTGGAGGACAAAAGAATGGCAAAATAAATTCTCTTAATCGCATTGAAAGAAAAATGTTTTTGAGTGTGCAGTGGTATTTCTTCACATTTGATGTTTCGGATAATATCTGAAACATGTTGCGTTACAAAACAACTATATATATGTATATACTAGCTGAAGGACCCGGCTTCGCCCGGGTATATTTAATTTATTTAATTTACTGTCTGTTTGTGTGTGTGTGTGTTGTTAAAAGATATTGAGAGTGACCTCTACAGCAGCCTGTCCCTTTAATAGTGACCTCTACAGCGGCCCGCCCCTTTAACAGAGACCTCTTCAGTGGCCCGCCCCATTAACAGTGACCTCTACAGCAGCCCGCCTCTTTAACAGTGACCTCTACAGCTGCCCGCCCCTTTAACAATGACCTCTACAGCTGCCCGCCCCTTTAACAGTGACCTCTAAAGCTGCCCGCCCCTTTAACAGTGAGCTCTATAGCAGCCCGCCCCTTTAACAGTGACCACTACAGCAGCCCGCCCCCTTTAACTGTGACCTCCACAGCAGCTAGAGTGGCCACTGTCTTCACCCCAGAAAGCCAGACCTCACCGGCCATTCCCCCAAACGTGAAACAGCGCCCCCAGTTCCCATGAAGACACACCACTAAACATGAGTCCACGCCCCCCTGGCTCCGTGAAGACACGGAGGAGAAGCTGTCTTAGTGTGAGCTACTGAAAGGGTGGACATCCCTGTGTCTATCCAGGCACTGCGTCGTACGGAGAACAGGTAGCCAGAAAACTGGACTGTCCAGCATAAAGCCGGACATCTGGCCACCCTAACATTAGCCTGCCCCTAGGGTGGCCAGAGGTCTTTTTTTAGGCTGGACAGTTCGGCTTTCAGACTCCCTGTCCTCTGTCATGCGCAGGGCCTGGATGGACACAGGGATGTCCTTTTGGACAGCTCACTCTCAGCAGTAGCACTGTGCAGTCTGAGCAATGAGCTGCAGGGAGAAAGTCACCCTCCCCCCACCCCTGCAGCTGACAGAAGGCAATTTTTACCTATATTTGTAATCCCTGTCAAATGCGTCATGGAAGGGGCATGGCCTGACTGAGTCAGGGGCGTGACTTAGTGGGATCTGGGGGTGGGGCTTTTAAGTCCTTCTTTTGACGGTGGCCGGAATTACAGGTCGATGCCATAGTAATTTAGGAGGAAGGTGGGTAGCAGTGGAAGAATACATCTTTTATTACTTCTGAACGGTAAATATGTGAAATTTACATTATATGAGGTAATGATTGATGATAAGTTAGTCTAAAATATAAGTTATAGTTATGGTAACCGGAATACTCTTTTACCATTGTCATCCACAGTGCTCTGCCTCTTTAATGCAGACCTACAGCAGTGAACTGGCTTGGTTGTCATAGAAACCTGGTGTGTGGAAATTAACTGCCTGTGAACTTCTATTGGTTGATAAGGGTCATGTGACCAGGCTACTATTGGCTAATGCATTTTTTGGGAATATCTCAGGAACAGTACGTCCTGGAGAGCTGAAAACTGTTCTAAAACCTTCCCAGACACCTGATGTACATGTGTGCCAAATTTTGTGATTGTAGCTGCAGCGGTGCGGATTCCTTTAGCGGACATACACACACACACACACATACACTCAGCTGTATATAATACTAGCTGAAGGACCTGGCTCCGCCCGGGTATCTTTAATTTATTTATTTTACTGTTTGTGTGTGTGTGTCGTTAAAAGATATCGAGAGTGACCTCTACAGTGCCTGCCCCTTTAACAGTGACCTCTACAGCGGCCCGCCCCTTTAACAGTGACCTCTACAGCGGCCAGCCCCTTTAACAGTGACCTCTACAGCGACCCGCCCCTTTAACAGAGACCTCTACAGCGGCCCGCCCCTTTAACAGTGACCTCTACAGCGGCCTGCCACTTTAACAGTGACCTCTACAGAAGCCCGCCCCTTTAACTGTGACCTCCACAGCAGCTGGAGTGGCCACTGTCTTCACCCCAGAAAGCCAGACCTCACCGGCCATTCCCCCAAACGTGAAACAGCGCCCCCAGTTCCCATGAAGAAACATCACTAAACATGAAGCCACGCCCCCCTGGCTCCGTGAAGACACAGAAGAGAAGCTGTCTGAGTGTGAGCTACTGAAAGGGTGGACATCCCTGTGTCTGTCCAGGCACTGCGTCAGACGGAGAACAGGTAGCCAGAAAACTGGACTATCCAGCCTAAAGCCGGACATCTGGCCTCCCTAACATCAGCCTGCCCCTAGGGTGGCCAGAGGTCTTGTTTTAGGCTGGACAGTCCGGCTTTCAGACTCCCTGTCCTCTGTCATGCGCAGGGCCTGGATGGACACAGCAGCAGCACTCTCAGCAGCAGCACTGTGCAGTCTGAGCAATGAGCTGCAGGGAGAAAGTCCCCCTCCCCCCACCCCTGCAGCTGACAGAAGGCAATTTTTACCTATATTTTAATCCCTGTCAAATGCGTCATGGAAGGGGCATGGCCTGACTGAGTCAGGGGCGTGACTTAGTGGGATCTGGGGGTGGGGCTTTTAAATCCTTCTTTTGACGGTGGCCGGAATTACAGGTCGATGCCTGATTTAGGAGGAAGGTGGGTAGCAGTGGAAGAAAACATCTTTTATTACTACTGAACAGTAAATATGTAAAATTGACATTATATGAGGTAATAATTGATGATGAGTTAGTCTAAAACATAAGTTATAGTTATGGTAACCGGGAATACCCATTTACCATTGTCATCCACAATGCTCTGCCTCTTTAATGCAGACCTAAAGCAGTGAACTGGCTCGGTTGTCATAGAAACCTGATGTGTGCCTGTGAGCTTCTATTGGCTGATAAGGGTCATGTGACCAGGCTACTATTGGCTAATGCAATTTTTGGGAATATCTCAGGAACGGTTCGTCCTGGAGAGTTGAAAACTGTTCTAAAACCTTCCCGGACACCTGATGAACATGTGTGCCAAATTTTGTGATTGTAGCTGCAGCGGTGCGGATTCCTTTAGCGGACATACACACACACACCACACACACACACACACACACACATACACTCAGCTTTATATGTTTGAAATGTCTGCTATTGCTTACACTAGTCAGTAAGAATCAGTGCACAAGAAGTGGCTTCTTCTCTACCCCACTCTACATATTAGCTGCTTGCTTCTTAACCATGGTTCCCAGAAACTCTGTAGTACTTGACCCATGATCAATGGGATCCTTAGAGCATTGCAACAACAAAAAAATATCACTTTTACAAAAAAGAACACTAACTGATTTTCCTAAAAGGTTTCACTCTGTCCAAAGATTATTTCCAAAGCAGAAAACATACCAAAACCAAAATATAGAAATGGACAAGAATAATACAATATTTTACCTGCTCCTACAGTCATGGCCAAAAGTTTTGAGAATGATACAAATATTCATTTTTACAAAGTCTACTGCTTCAGTTTTTATAATGGCAATTTGCATATACTCCAGAATGTTATAAAGAGTGATCAGCTTAACAGCAATGACTTGCAAAGTCAATATTTGCCTAGAAAATGAACTTTATCCCCCAAAACACATTTCAACATCATTGCAGCCCTGCCTTAAAAGGACCAGCTAACATCGTTTCAATGATTGCTCCATTAACACAGGTGTGGGTGTTGATGAGGACAGGGCTGGAGATCAATCTATAAGTAAGAATGATACCACTGGACACTTTAAAAGGAGGCTGGTGCTTGGCATCATTGTTTCTCTTCTGTTAACCATGCTTATTTCTAAAGAAACACGTGCAGTCATCATTGCACTGCACAAAAATGGCCTAACAGGGAAGAGTATCGCAGCTAGAAAGATTGCACCTCAGTCAGCAATCTATCGCATCATCAAGAACTTCAAGGAGAGAGGTTCCATTGTTGCCAAAAAGGCTCCAGGGCGCCCAAGAAAGACCAGCAAGTGCCAGGACCATCTCTTAAAAGTGTTTCAGCTGCGGGATCGGGCTACCAGCAGTGCAGAGCTTGCTCAGGAATGGCAGCAGGCAGGTGTGAGTGCATCTGCACACACTGTGAGGCAGAGACTCTTGGAGCAAGGCCTGGTCTCAAGGAGGGCAGCAAAGAAGCCACTTCTCTCCATAAAAAACATCAGGGACAGACTGATATTCTGCAAAAGGTACAGGGAGTGGACTGCTGAGGACTGGGGTAAAGTCATTTTCTCTGATGAATCCCCTTTTCGATTGTTTGGGACATCTGGAAAACAGCTTATTCGGAGAAGACGAGGTGAGCGCTACCACCAGTCTTGTCTCATGCCAACTGTAAAGCATCCTGAAACCATTCATGTGTGGGGTTGCTTCTCAGCCAAGGGAATCGGCTCTCTCACAGTCTTGCCTAAAAACACAGCCATGAATAAAGAATGGTACCAGAATGTCCTCCGAGAGCAACTTCTCCCAACCGTCCAAGAGCAGTTTGGCGATCAACAACGCCTTTTCCAGCATGATGGAGCACCTTGCCATGAAGCAAAGGTGATAACTAAATGGCTCAGGGAACAAAACATAGAGATTTTGGGTCCATGGCCTGGAAACTCCCCAGATCTTAATCCCATTGAGATCTTGTGGTCAATCATCAAGAGACGGGTGGACAAACAAAAACCTACAAATTCTGACAAAATGCAAGCATTGATTGTGCAAGAATGGATTGCTATCAGTCAGGATTTGGTCCAGAAGTTGATTGAGAGCATGCCAGGGAGAATTGCAGAGGTCCTGAAGAAGAAGGGTCAACACTGCAAATATTGACTTGCTGCATTAACTCATTCTAACTGTCAATATAAGCTTTTGTTACTCATAATATGATTGCAATTATATTTCTGTATGTGATAAAAACGTCTGACAAACACACATAAAAACCAAAGGGCAGCAGATCATGTGAAAATATAATATTTGTGTCATTCTCAAAACTTTTGGCCATGACTGTACACTGAATTTCTTTAATGCAGAAAAATTAGGGGTTTCCAGGAGTCTAAATATTTTTTCATGGATTCCTCAGCAGTAATAACATTGAGAATGACTGTACAAGGTGGATGTTTTAGAGGGAGACAAATGAATATCAGAGACAGCCATAACTAGTATGTAGCTGCAATGTCTAGATACAAAAGAATTTAAAAATGAATAAATGAGAGTCAATGCATGTGTTGATGAATGGAAATTGCATGCTGGAGCTCTAAGGTTGTTAGATTTGTAGCGACGGAAATGGTGTCTAGCAATGCATTACAGATAATATGAAAGTACGGTAGGAAGCAGTTTAAAAATCATCCAAAACCAATACTGCTACAATTATATTCCCAGAACTTTCTGGACAGTCCATAAAAATAGCTAACTTTTTTTTCTAGGCCCATGAAAAAATGGAGGTGTCTGTGATTTTCTTGAGCAGTTGTATTTGAGTAGGTTATTTTGGTGGTAATTATCATCATTTTACAACTCCTAGTAAATACTAGTACTGAGTTATTTTTCAATATATTAACCTAAGGACACATATTACTTACAATGATTTTCCAATTTGTCTATAAAATTGTTGGCTGTCTATGAGTTTCGGATGAGTTGTCCAGAAAAAAGTAAAATTCTGGTTGCCAACCAAGTTCCTATATCAACTAAATCTACCTTAATATGAGACATACCTCATTTTTATATAAAGTTAAAGGAGTTGTGTATTGATTTATATTGATTACCTATCATTAGGATACGTCATCAAAATCTGATCGGCCAGGGTCCAACACCAGGCATCCGTGCTGATCAGCTTTTTGATGAGGAGGCAGTACTTAATGTGAGTGCCATTTCCTGATTATTACATTGTCTCCTGTGGAGCAGCGGTGTAGTGTAATTACAAGTACTCGCCGCATTCATCTGAGATGAAGTGCAGTGTAATGAAGAGTAAGCAGTGCTCACATGGAACACATGGAACACTGCCTCCTGAGGTGCCGGGTGTCGGACCCCTGTCGATTAGATATTGATAACCTACTGAGGATAGGTCATCAATATAAATCACTGCACAGCCCCTTTAAAGGATATCCATCACCTCTGGCAATCCCTATTAAGCCCTATTAAGAATACCTGCTGCTGACTCCAGATCAGTAATTTCTATGTCGATATGTCAGCCCATTCCTCCTCTATGAACCCACAAACTGGCCGTGGACTGCATAGAGAGGACTGTTCCTGGAGTCCTCTCCATTATGTATGCATATACTGGAGTCCTCTCAATGCATTCCATGGCTGGTTTGTGGGTGCACAGTAGGGAAACAGGGGTGTATATCAAAACACAAGTTACTGCTCTGGAGTCAGATGCAGGTATTCTATACATTTATTACTGTAAATATTAGGGCTTGCCAGAGGTGACAGAGTCCTTTTAGTCAATAAAAAATAGAAAATATAGTTTTTGTACTACTTATTGCACAAGAGTTCATATCACTGTTTCATTTTCTGATCAGAAGAACAGAAAAAAAAGGATCCTGTAAAAAACAGATACTGTACATCTGTTACATTTGGCATCCATTTGAGCCATTTCTTATTGAGATCATTTTTTAGATGGAAAAAAAAGTATGGTACTTCTCAGACAGAAATGGCTCAAACAGATGCCAAATGTGTAACAGGACCATTTTTTATTTTTTTTTACAGGATCCTGTAAAAAAAAAATAGATTTGCCTAACTGATGCAAACGGATGCATAATTGGCTGCATGGCATTATAGGTGACCTTGCGCTCCGGAGCTTCTTACTTTCACTTTATAACACGTGTAGCCGCCCTTTTAGGAAAAAAACTATTTGTTACCACAAACCGCAAGGAAATTCGGAATAGATGTAAATTGAATTTTACCTAAACATCGGACAAATTCTACTGCGGATGCTTTGATTCGCTCAACACTAACTATTATAGTAAAAAATTATTTTGAATTCCTTTTAACATTTAATTTTGCCACTGATCTGAATGTTGATCTGAAGTTTTCTAAACAAGAAGCTTCACATTAAATATGCAAAATAAACCAATAATTTTTTGGGGGAGTACAATATTGATGACCTATCTTTAGTGTTACAGAAGCAGATGTGGGTCTATTGAATCACAGAACAGATTTGACTTGGGGCTATTCCTAAGGGCTTCATCCCCTTAACCCCTATGAAGGAGTCTGGTATCTGCTGCAGGATAACTACCAGGCCACTACCTCTTGGGGTAGTTTTTGTTTTCTGACTGTTGACCCACAAGGGTTGAATTATAGAAAGTGGCACAAAGAGATCAGGCAAAACTGTATTCAGATGCGAGGTGAGGTCAGGAAGGCAGTGTAAGTCCAATAAAACATCAGTCAAAGAGTTGGGATAAACAGCAACATTAGCAAGCTAGAAAAACCTATTGGTCAGGGGAAGATGCCTTACATAGCCCCAGAGATTATGCCTAGAGTTAGAAATATTAGAGTACTTGTACACTGGCTCTTTAAGAGCTGATGAGACCAGACACACATTCCCTATGCTACGGACAGAAGAAACAGACAGGCCGCACAAGCCAGGAAGTCTGATGCATCACTGCTTTAGGTAACCCTTCTGACAACTGTGCTTGCTGGAACCAGAGGGGCGACAATAGACATGGACTACCAGTGTATAAAGCACATGCAAAGTGTCCTAGTGGCCGTGTCCACCACGAACGAACAGAGGGGTAATGGTGGGTATAGACCACTTGTGTTACATTTAGAATACAGTAAGTCATCAAGTCGGGAACAAAACACTAGTTTATCAGGTGTTTAAAGGGCCATAACACTGTGGCCTCCTCATAGTATAATAAGCATAATGCCATATATTGCATAGTTGCTTTGCTTAATATTGTAGGACCATTCACTAAATGGGACTGAGCTACACACAGGCCATGTAACCAATGAAAATGACATCACTGGCCTAGGAGGAGGACAGAGCACTTAATGGAGAGCCATGGCCCATTCAAACAGCTGATCAGCAGGTGTGATGAGAGTCGGACACCCACTGATCTGATATTATCATCCTATCCTAAGGATACAGTAGGTCATCAGTATTATACTCATGGAAAATGCCTTTAATGTAAAATTCTAACTTAGAAGAAAGCTCAATCAAGTTTCAGTAGTAGGCACAAGGATCACATAGGAGTTTCAATTCATGAAGTCTGTCTATGTCATTTGCACCATAGTACTTGAGTGGTCATACTAAGATGCTGTAATCCACATAATATATACATATAGAATATATGGAAGATACATAACATATAGGGGTCATTTATTAAGAAGGGCGTATCAGATGCCGGTCTTAATAACCCCTGCACTGGTGGTGGATATGCTGAAGTTATGTACAGGTGCTGGCCTCTACGTCACTTTGGTGCATCCACCGCCGGTCTAAATCTACACCAGCTTCTTGCTGGCATAGATTTAGAACATTTTTGACACCTAAAACAGGCATAGAAAATGAGAAATGAAATGGGCCTAGCAGCCTGCCCCCTTTCCCACTAACAACCGCACCACCTTCTTTAGACCTGCTGTGAGCAGGGAAAAGTTGCAGATTGTGCCGCAATTTGTGACAGATACAGTGCCTTGCAAAAGTATTCAGCCCCCTGGAACTTTTCAGCCTTTTTCCATATTTCAGGCTTCAAACAAAAAGATATAACATTTTAAATTTTTGGTGAAGAATCAACAAGTGGGTCACAATTGTGAAGTGGAGCGAAATTTATTGGATCATTTAAACTTTTTTTGTAATAATAAAACTGAAAAGTGGGGGGGTGCAAAATTATTCGGCCCATTTACTTTCATTTCAGAAAACTCACTCCAGAAGTTCATTGAGGATCTGTGAATGATCCAATGTTGTCCTAAATGACTGATGAAGATAAATAGAATCCACCTGTGTGTAATCAAGTGTCCGTATAAATGCACCTGCTCTGTGATAGCCTCAGGATTCTGTTTAAAGCACAGAGAGCATCATGAAGACCAAGGAACACACCAGGCAGGTCCGTGATACTGTTGTGGATAAGTTTAAAGCCAGATTTGGATACCAAAAGATTTCCCAATCAGCAGCCAGCCCTGTGATGTCACAGCCCTATAAATACCCTCAGCCATTTTGGATTCTCTCATTCTCCAGTGAACTTAGTGCAGGGAGAGACGTTTGCAGGCGCTAGGGAAAGTGGTAGAAAACCTCATCAAACGTACATATTGCTCAATAGAAGTGTAGGGAAAGGATAGGGAGGAAAGTATTGAAGCAGAACAGGGTTCAATAAGGGTGTTTAAAAGAAAAAAAGTTTGGTACAGTGTTACCCAGTAGGGAGAAATCTTGATGCTCTCCAAAGGAGAAACAATATAAAATATTGTAATTTGATACCCTTTAATGGCTAACTAAAATACATGATGTTATAAAGTGGCAAACTTTCGAGACTCTGAGGTCCCTTCTTCAAGGCCAGGAATGAAAAAATCTCTGAAGAAACATGGATATAAGCAGGAAAGAACAGAGAGGTGGAGTAATAAATTGCAAAACAGCAACAAACAGAGGAATGGTCTTGGAGAAACAGTCCTTAACCCTTTCAGTACCAGGCCACTTTTCACCTCAAATCCCAGGCCGTTTTTTGCAAATCTGACATGTGTCACTTTATGTGGTAATAACTTTGGAACGCTTTTACTTATCCAGGCCATTCTAAGATTGTTTTCTCGTCACATATTGTGCTTCATGATAGTAGTAAATTTGTGGCAAAATATTTCATTTTTATTTATAAAAAAATACGAAATTTAGCAAAAATTTGGAAAAATTTGCAAATTTCAATTTCTCTACTTTCAAAATACATAGTAATACCTCCAAAAATAGTTATTATTTTACATTCCCCATATGTATAATTTATGTTGGTATCATTTTATAAATGTCATTTTACTTTTTTGGGACGTTAGAGGGCTTAGAAGTTTAGAAGCCATTTTTCAAATTTTCAACAAAATTTCCAAAACCATTTTTTTAAGCACCAATTCAGATATAAAGTGAATTTAAGTGGCTTACGTAATGGAAACCACCCATAAATGACCCCATTTTAGAAACTACACTCCTCACATTATAAAAAACTGCCGTTACAAACTTTGTTAACCCTTGAGGTGTTCCACAAGAATTAATGGAAAATGGAGGTGAAATTTCAAAATTTCACTTTTTTTGTAGTTCATGTTAATAATTTTTTTCTTGCAAAACAGCAAGGGTTAATAGCAAACTAAACCTGAATATACATTACTCTGATTCTGCAGTTTACAGAAATACCCCATATCTGGTGGTAAACGTCTCTATGGGTTTGTGGCAGTGGTCAGAAGGAAAGGAGCACCATAAGGATTTTGGAGGCAGATTTTGCTAGAATGGTTTTTAGGCACCATTTTGTAATTGAGAGACCCTGACGTACCCCTACAGTGGAAACCCTCAAAAAGTGACCCCATTTTGGAAACTATACCGTTCAAAGAATATATTAAGGGGGGTACTGGCCACTTTGACCCCCTAAGCGTTTTATGGAATTTGGAAACACTTGGCTATGAAAATGAAAAGTTTCATTTCTTCCAATAAAATGTTGCTTTAGCCCCAAATTTTTAATTTTCACAAGGGGTAAAAGGACAAAAGCACTCCTTAATTTGTTACCCATTTTCTCCTGAATACAGCAACACCCCATATGTGGTGGTAAACTGCTGTGGGGGCGCATGGCAGGACTCAGAACAGAAAGAGCGCCATATGGATTTTACAACACAGATTTTGATGGATTGGTTTGCGGGAGCCATTGATTTTTATTTTTTTGAGTAATTGTCTTATGTGGGGGACTCATTTTTTGCGGGACGAGATGACGGTTTGATTGGTACCATTTTGGGGTACATACGCTTTTTTGATCATGTGGTATTACACTTTTTCTGAGGCAAGGTGAAAAAAATGGCTGTTATGGCATAGTTTTTTAAAAAAATTTTTACAGAATTTGCCTGGGGGGCCATCTCATGTAATATTTTTATAGAGTAGGTTGTTACGGACACGGTGATACCCAATATGTCTAACTTTTTTATTTTTGGAAAGTTTTATACATTAGATTTATTTTTGAACAAAATAATTTTTTTTTTGTGTTGCCATTTTCAGAGAGCCATATTTTTTTTATTTTTCAGGCGATTGTTTCAGGTAGGGTATCATTTTTGCGGGACAAGATGATGGTTTGATTGGTACCATTTTGGGATAAATACGCCATTTTGATTGCCTGCTATTACACTTTTTGTGAGGCAAGAGGGAAAAAAATGGTTGTTTTGGCATAGTTTTTATTTTTTACAGCATTCACCTGGGGAGCCATCTCATGTAATATTTTATAGAGCAGTTTTTTACGGACGCAGCAGTACCCAATATGTGTAACTTTTTTATTTTTGGAAAGTTTTACACATTAGATTTGTTTTTGAACAGAATAAAATCTTTTTTTGTGTTGCCATTTTCAGAGAGCCATATTTTTTTATTTTCTGGGCGATTGTCTCAGGTAGGGTACCATTTTTGTGGGACAAGATGACGGTTTGATTGGTACCATTTTGGGATAAATACGCCTTTTTGATCGCCTGCTATTACACTTTTTGTAAGGCAAGGTGACCAAAAAATGTGTGTTTTGGCATGTTTTTTTTTTTTTTTTGCATTATTCACCTGGGGGGCCATTTCATGTAATATTTTTATAGAGCAGGTTGTTACGGACGCGGCGGTACCCAATATGTGTAACTTTTTTATTTTTGGAAAGTTTTACACATTAGATTTATTTTTGAACAGAATAAAATCTTTTTTTGTGTTGCCATTTTCAGAGAGCCATATTTTTTTTATTTTTCGGGCGATTGTCTCAGGTAGGGTATCATTTTTGTGGGACAAGATGACGGTTTGATTGGTACCATTTTGGGATAAATACGCCTTTTTGATCGCCTGCTATTACACTTTTTGTGAGGCAAGAGGGAAAAAAATGGTTGTTTTGGCATAGTTTTTTATTTTTTACAGCATTCGCCTGGGGGGCCATCTCATGTAATATTTTTATACAGCAGGTTGTTACGGACGCGGCGGTAACCAATATGTGTAACTTTTTTATTTTTGGAAAGTTTTACACATTAGATTTATTTTTGAACAGAATAAAATCTTTTTTTGTGTTGCCATTTTCAGAGAGCCATATTTTTTTTATTTTCTGGACGATTGTCTCAGGTAGGGTACCATTTTTGCGGGACAAGATGACGGTTTGATTGGTACCATTTTGGGATAAATACGCCTTTTTGATCGCCTGCTATTACACTTTTTGTAAGGCAAGGTGACCAAAAAATGTGTGTTTTGGCATGTTTTTTTTTTTTTGCATTATTCACCTGGGGGGCCATTTCATGTAATATTTTTATAGAGCAGGTTGTTACAGGACGCGGCGGTACCCAATATGTGTAACTTTTTTATTTTTGGAAAGTTTTACACATTAGATTTATTTTTGAACAGAATAAAATCTTTTTTTGTGTTGCCATTTTCAGAGAGCCATATTTTTTTTTATTTTTCGGGCGATTGTCTCAGGTAGGGTATCATTTTTGTGGGACAAGATGACGGTTTGATTGGTACCATTTTGGGATAAATACGCCTTTTTGATCGCCTGCTATTACACTTTTTGTGAGGCAAGAGGGAAAAAAATGGTTGTTTTGGCATAGTTTTTATTTTTTACAGCATTCGCCTGGGGGGCCATCTCATGTAATATTTTTATAGAGCAGGTTGTTACGGATGCGGCGGTAACCAATATGTGTAACTTTTTTATTTTTGGAAAGTTTTACACATTAGATTTATTTTTGAACAGAATAAAATCTTTTTTTGTGTTGCCATTTTCAGAGAGCCATATTTTTTTTATTTTCCGGGCGATTGTCTCAGGTAGGGTATCATTTTTGTGGGACAAGATGACGGTTTGATTGGTACCATTTTGGGACAAATACGCCTTTTTAATCGCCTGCTATTACATTTTTTGTAAGAGAAGGTGACCAAAAAAATATCTGTTTTGGCTCTGTTTTTTTTTTTTTTTACTGCGTTCACCTGGCGGGGTGGATGACGTGATATTTTTATAGAGCCGGTCGATACGGACGCAGCAATACCTAATATGTTTATCTTTCTTTTTTTTACCTTTTTTTTACAATTTTTTATTTTTTTTTGGAAAATGGCTTTTTTTTACTTGAAACTTTTATTATTATTTTTTTTAGGAAACTTTATTTTTTAACTTTTTTTCCACTTTATTTAACTTTTGGGGGTCTGATCCTTTTTACAATGCATCACAATACTTTTGTATTGTAATGCATTGGCTGTAAGTGTATTACTCAGTGTAATACACTTATAGCCTGCTTCCTGTTCCAGCAACCCAGCGGTTCTTGAATGGTTGACTCGGTCTTTGACTTTGTCCCAAATGACATCAGACACCCCCAGCCAAGAATCGGTGGGTTTGTCAGACACAACCCTTAGTTGGCATGGCCTGGGAGCAGACCCTGTGTGCTCACCTGTCCTCAACCTGCCTCTGTCCTTTTCTGTTCCATCAGCCAGAGAAGTAATGTATGCTGTCGGCTCAGCTCCACTTTACAGCGAGGATGAGCTACTTGAGGACAGTCAGCAGCTACTGGCCAGCCAAGATGTGAAGGAGACATCCGCAGCTTCCTCAGTTAGGTAGGCAAGTAGTGATGAGGAGAGTGGCATGGGAGCTAGGGTTGCATGCGGTCAGGCTACTGACCCACATCCCGTTGAGGAGGACATCAGTAATGTGCAGACAGTACTCGATGATGATGATGTAGCCGATCGCACTTGGGAGCCGGGTGAATTAGATGCTTCATCATCATCAGGAGAAGAGGGTGGCAGCTTGCCCATGAGGCAGCGACAGAACCAGCAAGTCGCTAGCGTGGCCGGAAGTCAGCAGGGTGGTGGCAGTGGGATGTCAGGAGCCAAACGTGCCCGGGGTATACCACCGGCTTCGCAGGAGCCTACCAGGCCAGAAAGTAGTGGTGCAAGGGTTAATGGAGGCAGTGGCGGTAGCAGGCAGTAAGTGCGGAGTGTTGGGGGTAAAATCACGTACTCGGCGTTGTGGCAGTTTTTCTTTAAGTGAGGTGAACATAGCTATTTGTAGAATCTGTGGGCAGAAGGTGAAGCGTGACCAGGGTGCCAATGTTGGCACCACAGCCCTGCGTCAACAGCATCACCATAAGGTGGCCTGGGAGAACCGTGGCTCCAGTGTGGTGGCCCAATCTGCCACAGTAGCAGCATCATCCAGTGGTGCGCACCCCATTTCAGGCAGTCAAGGCTCCACCACCTCAGCCGAAGGGAGCTTTCTGTCCTTCCCATCATCTGATGCTCCTGCTCCTCCTCCTACTCCTCGTCAGTCATTTCGTCACCAATTGATCAGCAAAGCCATTGCCAAGAGACAGCAGTATGCGTGTACATATCCAACAGCGCAGAAGCTGAACGTACTCCTGGCCAAGTTGCTGGTGCTGCAGTCCCTCCCTCTCCAAGTGGTGGACTATGAACCTTTCAGAGAACTGATGGCTTGTACCAAGCCGAGGTGGAGAGTTGCTAGCCATAATTTCTTTGCATAAAACAGGCAGTACCAGCCCTGCACAAATATGTAGAACAGAAGGTGGGCCAGTCCTTGAGCCTGTCGGTGTCTGCCAAGTTCACGACGTGTGGAGCTTTAATTGCGGTCAGGGACAGTATATGTCCTTTATGGCCCACTGGGTAAATGTGGTTCCTGCACAGCCAAACCAGCAACTTGGCCAGGCCATGCCGCTTCCGCTTCCACGTTCTCCATGTGCCGTCGGTCCTGCGACAATGTCTGCCTCCTCATCCTCCAACGTGTCCTCAGCCTCCACTGCAGGGACAATTCACAGTGCCCCACCAGCATACCACATGTGTAGGTCACAGAGGTGTCACGCTGTTCTACACCTCGTTTGCCTGGGCGAATGGAATCACACAGGGGAGGAACTGCTCCATGCCATTCATTAAAAAATCCAATCCTGGCTTTCCCCGCGACAACTCAAAATCGGAACAATGGTGACCGACAATGGGAAGAACATGGTGTCGGCGCTGCGTCAAGGAGGGCTGTTCCATGCGCCCTGCATGACGCACGTTTTCAATCTGGTTGTCAAGCGGTTCCTAAAGTCTTCTACCCATCTGCAAGACATCCTAAAAATGGCCAGGAAACTTTGCATGTACTTCAGCCACTCGCACACTGCCAACCACACCCTCCTTGAGCTACAGCGGCAGAATGGCATCCCCCAACATAGGCTGATATGTGACGTTTCCACCCGTTGGAATTCCACTCTCCATATGTTGGACCAACAGTATGAACAGAGAAAGGCCATAAACAATTTCTTGATGATCCAAGCGGACAGAGATACTCCCCTGTGTAACTTCGATGTCAGCCAGTGGCAGCTCATGCATGACACCTGCTGTTTGCTCGTGCCCTTTGAGGAGGAGGAGGAAGAGGAGGAGGACATTGGAGCACAAAGAATGCCTAGAGAAATGGGTAGTTTCTCTACCCAGGTGACAGGAGAGGAGGAGCAGGAGAAGCAAGAGCAGCCAGAGGAGGTACAGGGCGATGAGGAAGAGGAGGCCGCAACTGCGGCCTCAACTAGATTTGTGGCCACAACTGGCCAAGTTTGCTCTGGAAAAGTTGTCCTGCCCGGCCAGTAGTGTGGCATCAGAGCTGGTGTTTAGTGCGGCGGGGGCCATAGTTACCCCAAGGAGAACTCGCCTTTCCACCCAAAATGTGGAGAGACTGACCTTTGTCAAGATGAATCAGGCTTGGATAAGTCAGGATTTCCAACTACCTGATGCCTGATGCGTCAGATTAGATCATTCATGCTGTCTTGACTAGAGACCTGTTTCTTCTGGCTACCTGCCTCAACAAATATTCTGATGCTGCAACCCGCCTGATGCCACACATCTGATGCCAAGTGCTCCATCTTACACCCACCATCATCAGTGGGGAGTGTTATTGACACCCACCTCCCCACACTGTCATCGTGCCACTCTGTAGTCTGCTGATGCTGCTGCTACTGCCTCCATAATGTTGTTGTACCATTCTGTAGTCTGATGCTGCTGCTGCTACTGCCTCTATAATGTCATAATGTGGCATCCTGATGCAGCTGGTACTGCCTCCATAATGTTGTTGCACCATTCTGTAGTCTGCCGATGCTGTTGATGCTGCTGCTGCCTCCATAATGTTGTCGTTCCACACTGTAGTCTGTTGATGTAGCTGCTACTGCCTCCATAATGTTGTTGTTCCACAGTGTAGTCCGCTGATGCTGCTGCTGCTACTGCCTCCATAATGTCGTCGTTCCAATCTGTGGCCTCCTGATGATGATGCTCCCATTACTTCAACACACTGTTGTTGTGCCACTCTGTGACATAATAATTCGCCTACTACTGCTGCTGCCACTTGCACACTGTCGTTGTGCCACTCTGTGACCTCATAATTCGACTACTACTGCTGCTGCCACTTGAACACTCTGTCGTTGTGCCACTCTGTGACCTCATAATTCTACTACAACTGCTGCTGCCACTTGCACATTGTCGTTGTGCCACTCTGTGACATAATAATTCGACTACTACTGCTGCTGCCACTTGCACACTGTCGTTGTGCCACTCTGTGACCTCATAAGTCGACTACTACTGCTGCTGCCACTTGCACACTCTGTCATTGTGCTACTCTGTGACCTCATAATTTGACTTCTACTGCGGCTACCACTTGAACACTCTGTCGTTGTGCCACTCTGTGACCTCATAATTCTACTACAACTGCTGCTGCCACTTGCACATTGTCGTTGTGCCACTCTGTGACATAATAATTCGATTACTACTGCTGCTGCCACTTGCACACTGTCGTTGTGCCACTCTGTGACCTCATAAGTCGACTACTACTGCTGCTGCCACTTCTACACTTTATCGTTGTGCCATTTTATGGCCTCCTGATGCTACAGCTACTGCCACTGCCTCCTATACACTGTCATCGTGACACTTGATGCTACAGCTGCTGCCACTGCCTCCTCTACACTGTTGTCGTGCCACTCAGTGGTTTTCTGATGCCACAGCTGCTGCCACTGCCTCCTCTACACTGTCGTTGTGCCACTCTGTGGTCTCCTGATGCTACAGATGCTGCCACTGACTTCTCTACACTGTCATTGTGCCACCCTGTAGTCTCCTGATGCTACAGCTGCTGCCACTGCCACTTGTTCACTGTCTTTGTACTATTCTTTGTTAACAAAGACTTCAGAAGAGAAGGATTTGGGGGTAGTCATCTCTGACAGCTTCAAAATGAGTAACCAATGCAACCAGGCGGTAGGGAAAGCAAATGGTATGCTTGGCTGCATAGCTAGAGGTATAACAAGCCGAAAGAGGGAGATTGTGATCCCTCTGTATAGAGCTCTAGTGAGACCACATCTGGAATACTGTGTTAAATTCTGGAGACCTCACCTGCAAAAGGATATTACTAAAATAGAACGGGTCCAAAGAAGAGCTACAAAAATGGTGGAAGGTCTAAAGCATAGAACTTATCAAGAAAGACTCAGAGTTCTTAATATGTATAGTCTGGAGGAAAGAAGAGAAAGGGGGGCATGATTGAAACCTTTAAATATGTTATGTTATGTTATGATATGACTGAACAAAGTGCAGGAGGGAAGAGTTATTAATAAGAAACGGAATACAAGAACAAGGGGGCACAATCTGAGGTTAGTGGGGGAAAAATCAAGAACAACATTTGAAAATATTATTTCACTGAAAGAGTAGTAGAAGCTTGGAACAAACTTCCAGCAGAGGTGGTTGATAAATCCACAGTAACAGAATTTAAACATGCCTGGGATAAACATGTATCTATGCTAAGATAACGATAAAGGAATAATAAAAGGGCAGACTAGATGGACCAGGTGGCCGTTTTCTGCCGTCAATCTTCTATGTTTCTATGTTTCTACTTGCTACTTGCTGATGCTACTTCCGCTGCCGCCTACACACTGTCGTCGTGCCACTCTGTAAGACCTTCTACAGTCACAGGCAGGTCAAACTTGAACTCAAACGGTTGACACTTGTTCTATGTCAATTCCTCCTGCACATACATTAGTGGTGATAAGAACTTTTCCCTTGCCATCTCTGTTGTCGTGCCACGTGCTACCTTATAGTTCTACTACTGCTGCTACCACTTCCACACTCTGTCATTGTGCCACTCTGTGGCCTCATAATTCTACTACTACTGTTGCTGCCACTTCCACACTCTGTCGTTGTGCCACTCTATGGCCTCCTGATGTTACAGCTACTGCCACTGCCTCTTATACACTGTCGTCGTGCCTCTCTGGATTCCTGATGCTACTGCCGCTGCCGTCTACACACTGTCATCGTGCCACACTGTCAGACCTTCTACAGTCACAGGCAGGTCAAAGTTGACAACGGTTGACACTTGTTCTACGTCAATTCCTCCTGCACATACATCAGATGGCTGCCACTGCCACCTCTACACTGTCGTCACACCGGTCTCCT
This sequence comes from Rhinella marina, assembly GCA_900303285.1. Taxonomy (NCBI): domain Eukaryota; kingdom Metazoa; phylum Chordata; class Amphibia; order Anura; family Bufonidae; genus Rhinella; species Rhinella marina. Next base: position 27,871 of record ONZH01008701.1, read on the forward strand.
GATGCTACTGCTGCCTACACACTGTCGTCATGTTACTCTGTTGTCTCCTGATGCTATTGCTGCTTCCACACTGTCTTCGTGCCACTCTGTGGTCTCCTGATGCTCCTGCCACTGCCATCTCCACACTGTCGGGGGGTTCTGCTTGTATAAGCGTTTAATAGAACAGGTTCTGTAGAAATCTATGTGGAATCAGTGAATTGGTGTAAAAGGAGTGCGCTCTTTCGAGCTATAGTAGGATGTTGGGCCTCTGCACGGTTCTTTATAGCTGGCGCTAACATTGACCTGTAAGGCTGAGTTCACACTTAAGTTATTTGGTCAGTTTTGGCCCCATAACTGCCCAAATACGTAAAGTGCGCAGCGATTCTAAGAGCGATACCTGTTATCTGCGTGTCATACTGGCTCACAGTATTGTTTCATTACCACAGCAGACTCCGTATGCGTGTTTCTGCAAGGCACAGTGTTCTACACCACTATACAGGCTGTCTGCAGCTAGGAAGTAGCCGTTTTTTAACGCGATTCGGATCGAATCAAATTGTTTCAGAAAATTGAATTTTTTAAAAATTCGCTCATCTCTACTGAAAAGACAACACTGGAGTTCTATAAACAATTGTGCTTGAAAGTTTGTGATTCCCATTTCTGCATAAATTTGAACTAAAATCGCATTAGATTTTCACACAAGTCATACAATTAGTTAAACATAACCAAATCAATCAATCAATCAATCAAAAATATTAGACTTTTACATATACAAGAAAATTATCCAATATTACATGTTTGTGAGTGGCAAAAATATGTGTACCTTTGCTTTAAATATTTGGTGTTATCCCCTTGTGCAGTAAGAACTGCAACTAAACATTTCCAGTAATTTTTGATTACTTCTGAACATCAGCTTGAAGAAATTTTAGCCCATCTCTCCATACAAAACAGCTTCAACTATGTTTGTTATGTTGATGGATGTCCTCCACTGAGCAGCTTTCCTCAGGTCCTACCACAACATTTCTATTGGATTATGCTCAGGACTTTGACTCAGCCATCCTGGCCCAGATGAGATGATGAATATGATATCCCCAAAACTGGCTTGGCCTTTGAGGTGTCAAGGGATTAAGTTGACAATTAACACAACTAATGTCATTGAAAAAACAAGTAAAATATGCTTCAGTTGAGCATTTAACTTTTAAAATGTCAAGTTAATGTTTGCTCATCTTCATCAGGCAGCAACTCTACAGCCTGTTCTTGAAAGTAACGTGTTGGAAGCCAGAAAAATGGTCAGGTAGGAGGACCTGAGGCACTCTGACATGGGGAAATTGTCATGGCTAGAAAACTAGGTCCGAGCATCTCCAAAATGGCAGATTTTTTAGGGGTGTTCAGTCCAAAGATGGAAGACTGGTGAATCAGTGACAAGGTCATGAGTGCCCAAGGCATAATGATGGATTTATAGATCAAGGGCTACTCTGGCTGTTAGCCCCACAAAAGAGCTACAGTGTTGAAAATGTAATGCTGACTGAATGTTAACTGAAAGGTGTCAGAACACACAGTGTATGGCAATCATAGTGAGTATGGGACTCCGTAGCCACAGGCTGGTTAGTGTATGTATGTCCACTTCTGAAAGTACAGTGGCCTTGCAAGCATGAGAATTGGACCACGGAGCAGGGGAAGAAGGTGGCCTGATCTGATTAATCCTGCTTCCTTTTACATAACATGGATTACTGGGCATAAGTATGTTGCTTACCCCCTGGGGAAAATATAGCACCACAGGAAGCAGGCAAGCCAGTGGAGACAGTTTGATGCTCTTTGCAAAGTTCTGCTGGGAGTCCTTGAGCCTCGACATTCATGTGGAAGTTGCCTTGCCATAAGCTCTTCCATCAGGAAAATGCCCCCTACCACACTGCTTTGTTCAGGAATGTTTGAGGAATATGACAAGTTCATGGTGTACACTTAGCCTTCATATTTCCCACATCTTAATCTGATCAAGCATCTGTGAGATGTATTAGAAAACAATCAATGTAACTTACAGAGTTTAATTCCTTAATGACAGACAATATGCCTTTTTACGGCAGACATTTAGGGGCCCAATTCTAGGCCGCCTGCCTTTTACATCAGCTTAGAATAAGTGCTGCATAGGTCTTCCTGCAGCAGAGAGCAGGAGCTTGGCTCTAGTATGACCTTCGGGCTCCTGCTATAACAGCCCAGATTGGCAGAAGTGCTGTTTAACACCTTAAATGCCACGGTCAATATAAACCACAGAAGCTAAGTGGTTTTAGAGAGAGGGGGTTCCCTCTGTCGGCCATTGGCACAGTCACAAATGAGATTGAGGGGAGCTGATGCTTGTACACTGCAGTCAGAGTTCCAATGAGGAGTGCCTGTAAGAAGGTGACTGACAGTATAATGCACTGTACTACATACCATACAAACAATCAGAAGACCCCTTGTGGGACTAATAATTGGTTAAATAAAATAGACGTTTTATTTAAAAAAAAAAAAAAAACCTTAAAGTAAAAAAAAAATTAAATCCCCTCCACATATTTGGTATCATCACATCTGTAACAACTCAAACTATGCAGTTATCATGTAATTTAGGTCTCATGGTGAATGCTATAAAAAAAAGAAAAAACTATTCCAGAATTAGTATTTTGCATATCCACCACAAAAAAAGAACAAAAAAAACAGAATTAAAATGAAAAAGAATAAAAAGTATTATGTACCTCAAAATGTTAAAAAAAACTTTGAGTTGTCCCACAAAAATCAAGCCCTTAAGCAGCTCTGTAGAAAAAAAAACTACCTTAAAAACTACTGTGTTCCATTTTGTTTTACAAATCATGAGAGTTTTTGCACATTTTGCACAAATGCTGTCAGAAAGTTTATATTCAAAGTATATAATTATTGTAGATTAAGGAAAGAGCAAGTAATATTTTTTAAAAGACAATAATTTTACCTACCCTACAGCTATTCTATTTGTGTCCTTAATGCCAAGGCTACCTATTTAATTTGTAAATGAAATTGTCTACACAATGCGTAAAGAGACTGAAAAGGAAATTTCTGTTAAAGCAGTTCACATTTTCAAGATTGCCACTTATGCATGATTTGGCAGTGCAAACATTTTCAGCTCACAGACTTGACTTAAATTTACATACCAGAATACTATGTTGTGAAGATATCTCCAAACTCATTAGAGAAATTATGCATGCTACTTTAGCTCAACACATGTCGTATTGCTCTTTCCGGTGCCATCAGAAGCATGTACAAGTAAAATATAAGCGGGAGCTGAACTCTACATCAAAGAGATGGGATTGCTGAAGTGATTGGTTTGAGTGCACACACTGAATAGTAAATAACTATACGTTTTTCCATTATCCCTATGTGTTTTCTATTGTTCAGCAATATTGAATTATATATATATATATATATATATATATATATATATATATATATATATATATATATATATATATATATATATATATATAATATATATATATATATATATTCACTGTACAGCATAGTGATATTAAATAGATCTGACTAGTCATCCCTACAGTAGGAACAGCAGTGGATTTTGAATGTAAGTACATCATTATTTGTTATTTTTACCCATTTTAAAATCAGCATCATGTACTTCCATTATGAGATTTGCACCTAAGAATTTATTTTTGCAGACATCCACAGATGAACACGCAGGTAGGTATTACTCTGAATGTCAGTGATGAAACCAGCCATAAGAATAAAAATGAGATCCGTTAGCTGCTGGGTGAAAATGTTATGGTAACATCACATTATACCTTGAAAAAACAAATATTCTGAAACAGCTGCAATTGAAAAACAAACAAAAAAACTTTCCCCATTGTGGTTGGAATTTTTTTTTTTTAATATTGTGGTTAAATCATGTACATGGAGCCTACTTATTATTATTATTATTATTATTATTATTATTATTCATGCTTGAGTGTTGATGACCTGATCATGTAGTAATATATGAAAATTATCATGACCAACATCTGCTGACATCAGATAATTGAATATCTTTCCCATAAGGGCATTGCTTGGCCTACAGTACTGCGCACATGTACTCAGCATACTAAGGGCTCTCTATAATGAGAAATAATACTCCTTAGAAAACTTAGATATATTGTTGAGAATCTCTGTGGCTGTGTTTCTGCACTGCCATCTTTCTAAACTTCACTGCACTATTCCTAGATATACAAGATTGCTTCTCGGCCTTTTGGCTAAGATCAAGTGTAGTATCTGTTCTTATCAGTTCTGGCAGGGCAAGGGCTGTCAGACTGTGAGGATGGAGAGGCACGAGGAGTCACCTTGGTGGACGGCCGGCGCCTTCGGGCCCCGGGCTATGAGACCAGGTGGCATATGGATCTTATGCCAGGGGGCTGAGTAGTTCGAAAGCCCAAGGTGCAGAAGTGCCCCAGGAGTGATGACCCTGGGGTGCCTGAACTCACTGGGGGTGGGAGCCCACTGAGATTCACGGCATATTTGCACAGCACTTCCTTTCTTACTTTTGAGCTCACACACCTCTCTTTGCCCGGCTTTGGCTTGCCTTTGCCGAACAAAAGAGGAATTTTTATTCCGGCTGAATGACCGGGCCTTATTTTGGGCACTCATTCAGTATTTATTTACTTTTTTATGTCACTGTGTGTTCACTGACCACGTTTTGTGTCACAGGATTTTCAAGGGTTACGGCGCCCTAACGGGTACCCTCCTTAAGGTTTAGGGGGAGTGTGTGTGGCCATCCCGGTTCCGCACTCCCCTGCAAACCCCATGGTCTCCCCTTCCGGGGGGAGACCAGCCTAGTTGTTGAGCTCCATGCCGACTCACCCAGGGTGGCACCTGGGAGAGAAAACCGGAGCATAGACGGGGCGTACCCTCGGCTTCGGCTGAGGGTTGCCCATTTGGGTGTACACCCGGCTTCGGCTGGGAGTCACCACTTTGTTTGAGTCCCTAGCAGGTGCCTTCTGGCCCGGAGGGATGAGGAAGGTTCTGGGGGGCCCTTCTTCTTTGGAAGAGGGCCTGCGATGGACCGTAGCCTTGGGCACTTTTTTGTGTGGCACGCTGCACGATTTTGTTGCACTTGGTTTTTGTAAGCACGCTCCTCGGGCTTTAAAAAAAAAAATAAATTCCTAGATATACAAGAATGTACAACAAACCCTAGCTTGATGGTTTGCATGTATATAGTACATCATGTACATACCTTACTGGTTACTGACTTGTGTAACAGTGCTTGGGGCTGGAAACTTTATGGAGGCCTTAACTGAGCATTTGTCCTATCAGCTGTGCCTTTTCACACTTAAAGGGAACCTGTGATCAACTTTATGCTGATCTCACTGAGGGCAGCATAAATTAGTGACAGAAATGCTGATTTCATCAGTGTGTCACTCATGAGCTAAAAATAAGTGGTTGCCAAGAACCAGCATCATAATCATTGCAGCACGGGCCTTGATTAGAGTCAAATCTACCTGAGAAGAGTCATGGTTATTCCTAATCTCCTGCACCCCCCCCTCCAACTGCTGATGATTGGCAGTTCTCTCCAAGAGAGAAAGGGAGAACACTAGATAGAAGACTGACAATCATCAGTAGATGGGCAGGGAAAGCAGGCATTAATGAATAACCATGACTCTTCTCAGGTGGCTGTGACTATTTTCCAGGACTAGTCTGCAATCATTTTGATGTTGGTTCTCGGCAACCACTTACTTTTTACTTATAATTGACAGACCGCTGAAATCAACTCACTTGTCTCTACTTTATTCTACCGTTAGTATGGCCAGAATAAAGTTGATGATAGGTTCCCTTTAAGAGTAATAAGTTCTGTTCAGGCGGATCTAGCATAGCTCTGCCTATTGTATCTACGTGTGCTTAGCCAGCATCAGTAAGTTCTGTGAAGGCAGGTCTAGCATAGCTCTGCCTATTGTATCTAGATTTAGCCAATCCCGGCCAGCATCAGTGAGTTCTGCGCAGGCGGATCTAGCATAGCTGTACCTATTGTATCTATGCTTAACTGTGCTGGCTCAGCAGTCCTTAACCTCAGATGATTATTGATGACTGCTGGTGACCGTGGATGGTTTAAGTGGCTTGCGGTGCCTGGATCCAACCTCCAGCAGAGCAGTCTCTCCCAAGCATCTGGGCTTGCTTGCACCCTATGTGGTCTAGTCATAGGCCTGGACTGAGTGAGTATCTCAGAGACTCACGATTCTGGATCTGCAGCTAGTAAGTAATCACACAACAGTGAGGAGGCAGGTTAGGCGTTGGGGACATGCTAACTACAGTAGAATTTTAAAAGAATAGGAGGGGTCAACTTTTTGCAGTGCTACAGATTTTAGTAGTGGGGGAGGGTTTCAGGGCCAGGGTCAGACTAACTACAGCAACTTTTAGTAATTGGGGCAGCGTCGGACTGGGGTACCTAGGGACCTCCAGCAAACTTTTTTTGGGGAGCCTATTGTATGGATACATTTGAATATAATAAATAATCTAACATGTTTTTTATATGAACATAGGCTGGTTGAGGTGCTGTACATTGAATATATGTATGTCGTGCAGTAAGTCTACTGTGTTATGTGCCACTTGTGCAGGGGGTGGGAGACTAGGGGCACACTTTGCTCAGCGGCCAACCGGGGATTTCCCTGTACCCCTGTGGGCCAGTCCAAGCCTGGTTGGGGGACAACTTACTAGTCTCTGTACTGAATCTTTTAGTACAGGCCCAGATTGACATTCAGTGGGCCACTCTGCATGGGGCTGCCAGTTCCATTAATTTAAATTCCAGCCCACACCTTTAAATACTGGCCCACTCCTAAGTGTTCTGACAGCCCCAGCTAACTCTTGCTCAGTTTAAAAACTCACCCTAATCCTATCTGTCTGCCCCTCCTCTGCCCCCACAGAGGGACCCTGACACTAACCCAGTATCAGAATAATGTACGGTGTCCTGCAGCCTCATTATGGCCCACACACGTGCAGAGAGCTGTGTGCAGCTTAATCCCATAAAGTTCTGGATCTTCCTCCCATCTGTGACCATGCTTACAGTGATGGAGAAGCGACCTGTGATGTTGCCAGCTTGCCAGGGGATAAGTACTTTACTAATTTGGTCAAGTTCAAGGACCCTGTAGTGCACATACCATGCAGTGCACTTACACTCACAGGTACAGTATACAGCCCATGCAGTAAAGTTTGAGACAGTGTTCACACATTATAGCTAAAGCACTTGTCATCATAAGGGGGCATTCACATGACTGTATCCATTTTGTGGTCCGCAATTGCGGATCTGCAAAATACGGATACGGTCTGTGTGCATCCCGCATTTTTCGTGGGCCACATTATATATATATATATATTTTTTTTTTTTATTTTTTTTGCAGCAAAGTAGCATGGGTCCACAAATGATCCATAAAAAATGTGGATCTAATGCAGACCAAAAATATGGTCATGTGAATGCACCCTTAAAAATGGAGGTGCTTTTAGCTGTAGTCATTTAGAAACATATCAATCACCATGATGACAGTTTCTGGGCATTCCTTGGCTATCATATGTCAACATAGCCTTGTAGCCTACTTCATCGTAGTAGACATGCTGTAAATATCATGCACAGGTGACTATTTAAGAGATTATTCACACAATGTTTTTTCTAGCTGATTCTGACATGGAAATTGCTTTGGAATCAACATGAAAAAATGCCTCAAATCTGCCTCCCATTGTTTCCAATGGCAGCGGTGATGCTTTTTTTCTTGTGCATTAACAAAAGAACAGTCCTGCCCTTTCCTGCCGTGGTTTCAGCATCATAAACAGAGCGGAAACCATAGTGGTGGCCACACATCAATTGCCCCACCCCCCGCCCCCCGATTGTGACTAATTCAGACTCATGGCAGTAACTGCGGCAAAAGACAAAGCCTCATCTTGATTTTTTGCTGTAGGTTCCAGAGGCAAAATATTCACCAGATTTTTTTTCTGAAAAGTGTTTGGCCCAGCTTTCAGCCACAGAATTCCTCATAATAGTATATCATCCACAGATCTCTTAAAACAGTGTGTCATCCATAGATCTTCCTATAGCAGCTATGGGAAAGATAATATTGTGCGTGGGCTGGTAAGGTTTGTGTGCCATGGCTGCTTTTTAGTCCCAGTGTGGCACTAACTTCAATACTGCTTGAGTGAATCGAAGTCCACGAAGTTTGGTCTGAATTTCAGGGAAAATTTGATTCCCCACAAAGCCGAATTTCCTCGTGCTTTGTGGTAGCAAATCAATTGTTCCTGAATGGTGGTTAAAAAAAAAAAAATGATTATTACCTCATCTATTTGATTGTGACGGGCAGGCTGCTGCCGTCTTGATTGAAGATATCGCACAAAATCCCGTGCACAGTGATGTATGATGTCGCCACGCTGAGCAATGTGATGGCATCATGGGTCGCACAAGATTTTGTGCTAGATTTTCAATCAAGATGGCGACGACTGGCTCTTCACAAGCAAATAGATGACTTAAGAATAATTTACATAGTAACATAGTTTATAAGGCTGAAAAAAAAGACATCTGTCCATCCAGTTCAGCCTGTTATCCTGCAAGTTGATCCAGAGGAAGGTAAAAAAAAAACCTGTGAGGTAGAAGCCAATTTTCCCCACTTTAGGGGTAAACCTTCCCAACTTCAATCAGGCAATCAGAATTACTCCCTGGATCAACAGCCCATCTCTAGTAAATATAGACTATAATATTATTACACTCCAGAAATACATCCAGGCCCCTCTTGAACTCTTTAGATAAATTCACCATCACCAGCTCCTCAGGCAGAGTTCCATATTCTCATTGCTCTTACTGTAAATAATCCTCTTCTATGTTTGTGTACAGATCACAGAGGATGTCTCATCGTCACAGTCACAGTCACAGTTCTGGGGATAAATAGATGATGGGAGAGATCTCTGTACTGACCCCTGATACATTTATACATAGTAATTAGATCGCCTCTCAGTCGCCTTTTTTCGAAAGTGAATAACCCTAATTTTGATAATCTTTCTGGGTACTGTAGTCTACCCATTCCAGTTATTACTTTAGTTGCCCTCCTCTGAACCCTCTCTAGCCCTGCTATGTCTGTATTGTTCACAGGAGACCAGAACTGTACACAGTACTCCATATGTGGTTTGACTAGTGATTTGTAAAGGGGCAGGACTATGTTCTCATCATGGGCATCTCTTTTGACTATGGATCTTATTAGCTTTGGCAGCAGCTGCCTGACACTGGTTTCTGCAGCTTAGTTTGCTGTCCACTAAGATCCCTAAGTCATTTTCCATGTCAGTGTTAGGTCTTCTTCTGTGTGATTTGACCAGTGATTTGATTATTTAATCAGTTATTTCCATCAGCTATGGTGACCCAAAACCAGAAGTGGAGTCTACACAGAGATCAGGTGTAATGAAAAGATCTGCACCTGTTCTGTGTTTTTGACCCATACCTGGCTTTGGCTCACAATAACTGATGTAAATAACTGATCAAATAACTAAGGTGTGAACAAGGCCTTACCCAGTGTTTTACTATTTAGTATGTACTGGTGACTTGCATTATTCCTTCCTATGTGTATAACCTTACATTTGTCAGTGTTAAACTTCATCTGCCACTTATCTGCCCAAGCCTCCAATCTATCCAGATCCATCTTTAGCAGTATACTGTCATCTTCCATGTTAATCACTTTGCACAGTTTTGTGTCATCTGCAAAAATTGCTATTTTACACTGTGTTATTAATGTCAGATGCTGCTGTGAGGAATGTGGAATTATGATCTGATGCTAGCCATGATCTAATTCTAGCCATGTGCTGTCAGCTAGCAGATGGAGTAAACACCACAGTGGTCCTACCTTCAAAGCAGGCCACAAGTGTACATCTCACACCTCAATCAATCAACATGGAGGCCCAGTCCTCCTACAGGAAGAGCCCCTCAGCAAGGGGCCTCAGCTTTATAGCCAGATTACTAAAATCCCATACATCATAGAACCGGGAGTTCATAAGGAATTATGAACTGCCCATCCATCACAAGCATAAACCAGTTATATATTTGCGACACAGGTGCCAAGACGGACATGCCCATGGTCATAGATTAGTGGTAACATGTTAGGAAGCGGAGATATGGAGGAACCTAATAGTTGTGCCATGTTTGGTCTCCACCTGTAGCTGGAACCCAGGCAGATCTGTTGGTCCCAGAACCATCTCCCTGTGACCTTCTGGTCTGAAGCTATAGGTTATGATGGGTTTTGTGGGTCTTTTGGCTGCCAGAACTGGGAAGGGAAGGTGGACTCCTCCTGGAGGGAGGGAGGGGGGTGGCTGGCTGCAGGTGAAAAAGCCCACACAGGCCAGAGGCCAGTGTCTTTCTCTGAAAGGGGGTCACATCGAGTAATGTGTTTGGAGGGACCATGGACAAACTGCTGACATCACTCCCCCTATGCTACTGCAGCCCAAGCATTACAGCAACCCAGGACTCATCCTAATCCATCAGACTACTCTTCAATCTGATAACTGACTATTGCTCTGTTCACCTCTGTTGTATCATACCACCTGTACTTGCACATCAGCTCACTGTATTCATTCTTTGTGTATATAGCGTTTATCTAGTACTCCATTAAGGCAATTAAATATATAATTTAATCTTGTGCTGTTTTTGTATCTCGATCACGAATCCCCACGTCCTTGTTCGGCATAATTATACGCTACTGCGGGTTGGTTTCTCACCCAATATAATCCCGATAGCGGATCGGGCTTATGTTAAATGAGGAATTAGTGGCAGTCTACGGGGTTGAGAAAGCTCTGTTTCACCGGGGCAGTGAAAAGACTCTCTCAGCTTGTCAGGGTTGTGAGAGAGTGTGGAGTTACACCGAAGGCAGCGTGAACAAGCCCCTCTCATTTCCCAGGCCTCTCTGTACCTGTGTGGACTGGAGACGTCTGTATAAACTGTAACAAGCTGACCTTATGTGCTCCCAGGAAGAGCGCAATGTCACGTCTTGGTAACCAGTGACGTAACCGCATCTCGTGAGCTTGACAATGTGGACGTCAGGCAGGGTTGCGTGGTGTGGGATTCGTCACAGCCGCAATCAGCTATGAATGTGGCATCTGAGGGGTAAAATGACAGGGAGCGCAGCAATCGTGGCTCTCTGTCATTGCACCCACTACTTATAAAGAAATGTGCTTCGTGATGAACTAATTCGTTATCATGCAAATTTTTTTGTAAAATTTGGTGAAGTAGCTGAATCAATTTTTTTTTCTCTACTCACTGCTGTTCTATGTCTGATTAATAGAGAGGTCTGGGAGAAATTCCTGGAAGAGCACACTTAGCAGCCAGAGGGAAAGGGGAAAATAAACTGCAGAGTTCTATACCGAGGTGGAAAGTGGTAGTGCCTCTTTGAGACAGGAAGTGTGATCTGCAATGGTTGCACACACCTAAGGCAGCTGTTTACAGGGCAAAAAAAGGAAACATAAATCGGAGGGTAGGAAATAGGTCCCATTCACACGTCCATATGTGTGCACATCCTGGAAAACGGTCAGTTTTTTGCGGATCCGTTGTTCCACAAAAAACTCAGTTTTTCCAGGACATTCATTCCGTCTTTCCGTAAAAAACGGAAAGGATGTATCCATATGTCATCCGTTTTTTGCGGATCCGCAAAAAACGGAAGGATGAATAACATCTTTTTTTTTCACCCCTCCTGGAACGGAATCCACAAATACGAATGACATGCGGATGCCTTTCCGCATGTCTTCCGCATTTTTTGCGGATCCTTAGACTTTCATTGTGCTACGGACCGCAATTCGGGAGAAAAGTAGGACAGGAGGATTTCTGTTTGCGGATCCGCAAAACGGAACGGAACAGATTAACGGATGCGGACAACATACGGTGCAATGTCCGCAGATTATCAGGACCCATTGAAATGAATGGATCCACAAAATATTCTCAAAAAACGGACGCAATTGCGGAACGGATGCGGATAGATTGCTGATGTTTTAAACGGACGTGTGAATGGGGCCTTAGTATAAGTTAACCCCTTAGCATTTGAGTGCTGTATGTGTTATTTTGATTGTGTCCTGGAATATCATGTAGTATCATTTAGAATATTTTACAATACTCAGCAAGTTTTTTTACTTCTTCAGTTTCATGTGTCAAAAAAGACGTGTGAATGATTTTATTGATCTTTTCCCATAGATACATACTACAGAAAATTGCTGGAATAAAATGTTTTTCCTAGAATATAGCACTTACTAACCCAACATAAATCTCAGGAAAGCATGCTTGATACTGAATTTGTAAATGAAACATATAGTAAGCTGTGCTGCATGAGTTCACAGAACAAGTTCAGATGAAAAGACCTTCTATGTTTATTTCTGATGCAGAACAGTAATTTTACACCTGGCTGTCGTATTTAAGCCCTGAAGGTCTGCCAATATTTATGAAATGGGATTTAGAGAAGGACTATAGCCAATGTGTGCAAAGAAGGAAATAAAGCAAATAAACACTGTCTGCAGAGTATTCATTTGTAAGCATAAGCAAAGTGACATTCGGTCACGAAAAATGCATTTACAGAAAATAAATCAGACACACAATAACGGAAGACATTTGCCCTGTAACATACAGTATGAGACAATTGAATGGTCTTTGTGCTACATTTTTTTAGAGGTACAAATCTGCAGTAAAACTTACGTAACCAGATATGATTTGCTTTTCAATAGTAACCACAGCAGGATGGTAAAAAACTAAATGCTGATTGGCTATCTGAGTTTTAAGTCTGTGAAGGAACATCTATTTTTAGACAATTAAATAATGTGCCTTCAGATTAATATGGCCACACATCTCTCGCGGCCATGATAATCTTGTGAATGGGTTCTTACTTCAAGTATCGGCGCATGTGCAAATGATATGACTAGCTAAATGAATTACCAATTATGCACATGCCTCTAAAATTAGTTTAGTTGTGCATGCAAATTCTTTGATACTGATTTGGTTAAATATCATAGCAGATGAGACAATACTTGAATGAGATTAAGGGTTCATGCACATGAACATATTTTCTTTCCGTGTCTGTTCTTTTTTTTTATTCGGACCGTATGTGGAACCATTCATTTAAAAAAAAAAAAAGCGGAAGTTACTCCGTGTGGATTCTGTTTACATATGTCCGTATTTCTGCAAAAAAATAGAACATGTCCTATTATTGTCCATATTATGGACAAGGATAGGACTGTTCTATTAGGGGCAAACTGTTCTATTCCACAAAATATTAAATGCACACTAACGTCATCCGTATTTTTTTTCGGATTCGTTTTATGCGGACCACAAAATTCAAACAGTCGTGTGTATGAGCCCTAACAAAGCCCTTCAAGATATGTGGCCATATTAATCTGCCGGTAGAGGGAACATCCTGAGCTGTAGGGATGTTCATTTAAAGTGTAAATTTGTTTTGATGAACAGATCAATTGTATGAATCAATTTACTTATCTCTAGTTAGTTTATAAGGTGCACCTGATGAAATATGCCCCTAGTTTTTAGAGGAGGAAAATAAGAAAAAATATATATTTTTCATCAGACCTCAGAACAGACCCCAATCAGACCCCATCAGAGCTTAGATCAGACCCCCATCAGAGATAAAATAAATAAATTAACATATCTGTAGCACTCTCTACTGCATTTACTGCTCCCTGGTCTTCTCCGGGCCCGTGCTGTGCGGCGGCCTGACTGTGCACAGCATCAGTTCATATTGCACACACTACGTCCTGACCCTGTATGCAGTCAGGACATGAGCAGTGTGGTGCCCAAAGGAAGAACAGGACGCAGTGAGTACAGCAAGTGCTACCAGTGCTATAATCACCACTCCCAGTGCCTCCTGCATAGTATTCACTTTATAAGATGCACTCCCATTTTTCCCCTTCTTTTGGAGGAAAAAAAAGAGTTTCTTATAAAGCTGAAAATACAAGGATGAAAATTACAGTACATAACCTAATCACATAAGATACAGCTTTTCTTCCGGACGATTCTTTACATATTTGACAGATTGCGTTAGGATCTCCGCCTGTCCCGATGATAGTTAATGGCACCAGACTGAGACTTTCATGCTTCTGGCAATGCCGTAATGCAGAGAGATCAGCCTGAAGCCATTTACAATCATGTATTTGCTTTGACATTTAAAGATATAGTGCTCCTTTTTTTAAAGTGCAGGAGCCAGCTAGCAGCCTAATTTCTTTCTAAAAAATTGTACGTACTAGCTGCTGATTTATTTATTTTTTTAAAGAACATGTTCGGTATTTCAGTAATATTACAAACATTGAAAACTTGAGGTATCAAGCTAGCCTCAAGAATCTGGGTACAGTCAAAAATGCAGATACCATTATCACATATTAATTTATAGGACAATAGTCCAGTCACTGATCCTATGTTTAAAGGGGTTGTCCGGGAATTAACAAAATTAAAATTCTTAAATATTACTTTATAATAAAGATATTCTCAAATACCTTTCATTATTTAGAATGGCTCATTTTGTCTGGGGAGCAATCATCGGGGAAACAAAATGGCTGCTGTCCCATTAGTTCAAACAAAACCTGTCCTGACACATGAGGACAAGTTACTTTATAACAGTGAAGTAAAGAGCTGCCTCATCCTCCTCTCTGCTTGTCAGGGATTATGATCCTGAATACGGATGATAACAACTTTAGCTAAATTTCTGGAGAATTTAGTTCATGAGGCGACATGAAGTGCAGAGAGGACGGACAGGACAGACTGTGGTAATGTGTTGCTGTGGTAATGGAAATTGTAAACAAGTGCTGCTGATAATTAGCTACACCTCTCCCTCCTCCCATGTCTCCTCATCTTCTCAATCCCCACAGAGATTCAACTGTATTCAGGATCATAATCCCTGACAAGCAGAGCAGAGAGGAGAATAAGGCAGCTCTTTATCTCAATGTTGTGAAGTAACTTGTCCTCCTGTGTAATTAGGACAGATTTTGTGTGTACTTATAGGATGGCGGTCATTTTATTTCTCCTAATGATTGCTCCCCAGACAAAACAAGTCATTATAGGAAAAGTAATGAAAGGTGTTTGTGAACATAATTATTATAAAATAATATTTAAGCATTTTCCTTTTTTTTTCATTCCTGGAGAACCCCTTTAAGATACATCTCTTGGGATGTGAAATGGGTAAAAGGAATTGCTGGGAGGAGGGGCAGTTGGGAAACAAACATCTGTGTCACATGGATCCCATTTCAGTCAATGTCAGACATCAATCAAAGGATGCCAACTATAACATGATACGTAGGATGATGATCACAGTGGAGGGTCAGAAGTAATGGATTGTTCTAAATCCCAGGTAGTAAATTGGAAATTGGTGTGCAGTTTCTGCTTAATTCTTGGGGAGTATTTTCATGAAGGGATCCCACAAAGTGAAAAAGTCTTTAACCATATGTTCTTTTTCAACAGTAGCATTCTTCCAATCCATGAAGAACACAAATTTAAATTTTTGAAGAAATAATCTAAGGGGAGGAACTACTGATTTTTTAAGTATCATCGTTACACTGGACACTGTACATCTGCACATGTTCCCCGTCAAAAGCTGTTGCAAAGTTAATTCAGTTTTGCAGGGCCATAGTTAGCAAATGTTTTTGCTGCAGACTGTGTCCAATTGCACATTTTTTTTCAAAAAAGCTGTTGTAAAGTTTCTTCAAGATTCTTCAATTTTAGCATATATTTTCTCTGCAGACTGTGACCAATTGCACATATTTGTCCATAAGTCTATTGCAAAGTTTCCTTATTATAGTGCTTGAAAAGCACTATATTGTTATTCCTCCGTTTCTTTCTTCTTCTTCTTCTTCTCCCTAAATTTCTGCAATTAATACAGCCCGAACCGCTTGGTGTACAGACTCCGTTCAAAGTGCGTTTCGAAGCCCTCGATGGTGACAGGTGTGCTATGTATTTTTGGAGTTGATCGGATTTGTTGTTTTTAAGATATCACAGGTTAAAACCCAAAAAATTCTCCATAGGAATGAATGGAGAGCCTTAGAGTGCGGGCCAATCAGCCAATCACAGTGAATATGCAAATAGGCAGCACCATATATGGCAAAGCATACACACAGTGGAGAAGGCTTACAGAGATATAGAGATAATATAGAGGAGGTCCCTCAGACCTGAGGCTAAGGGTTGCATAGGAAAGAATGGAGAAGCTAAACTTGAGACCAATCAACCAATCACAGCTCAATATGCAAATAGGCAGCACCATATATGGCACAGCATACACACAGTGGAGAAGGCTTAGAGATATATAGAGATAATATAGAGGGGAGATTCCTCAGACCTGAGGCTAAGGGGGCATTCACTTGTCCGTTGTAAGGAGCCATGATCATGGGCCTTGGGGAAGCGCACTGGCAGAAGAGGGGTTAATCCGCCATTTTGGATTCTGTTAAACTGTTAAACTTCAAGGGGCTTTCCAGAGTGACTCTTAAAGGGGCAGCCACTCTTAACCCCTTCCTGACCAGCGCCATACATGTACGGCGGTGCGGCATGTACGGGGCGGTGAGGGGACATGTTGCCCGCTCGCCCTTGCGGCGGGTGTCATGGCCGGCAAGTCTCTGCTGTTTCTAACAGCAGAGACTTGCCGCTACTTACCGCCATCGGCCGTGTCTTCCTGGGCCTTCTGATGCCGTGATCACGGCATCAGGATGCGTCTGAACCCGGAAGTGGACAATCGGGGTGTCTGTACACCATATGAAAACTGTAATCCTCGCTGGTGAGGATTATAGTTTTCAAACGGCAATTCTTATTCTGGCCACTAGATGGCAGGCCAGGATAAGAAATGAGCAATTCTTGGATGTATCTCCATCTAGTAAATCCCTGATTGCTCATAAAGAAAAAAAAAATAGCTCATATTTGAGCTTTAAAATAATCACAAAAAATTTTAAAAAATGTTAAAAAATATATAAAAAATAAAAAAATATAAAAGTTTAAATCACCACCCCTTTCCGTATAATTAAAAAATAAATACCTAAATAAAAATAAATATAGACATCATGGGTATCAACGTGACCGAACACAGTGAATTGTGTGACGGAAAAAAAGCGTCAAAATGGCGATTCGCTGTTTTTTGTCGCTTTTTTTTTTAAAAATTAAATAAAAAGCAATCAAAAAGTCATACGCACCCCAGAATGGTATCAATAAAAATTTCAGATTGCCCCGCAAAAAATTACAGCTCCGTACACATAAATACCAAAAAGTTATAGGGGTCCAGATATGACGCAAAAAAAAAAAAAAAATCCAACTTTATAATTATTTTATCACTATCAAAACACAAGAAAAGCTATACATATTAGGTATCGCTGGATTCGTACTGACCAGTAGAATGAAAGTAACTGGTCAGTTTTAATGAACATCGAACGCCGTAAATAAAAAAACAGGAAAACAATAGCGGAATTGTGTTTTTTGTGCAATTTTACCCGATTTGGAATTTGTTTCCCGCTTGCCACTACATCATATGCAATATTAAATGGAGGAGTTTGAAAGTACAAATTGCCCCGCAAAAAACAAGCCCTCATACAGCTATGTGAACAGAAAAATAAAAAAGTTATGGCTATATCAAGGCAGGGAGCGCAAAACGAAAACGCAAAACCGAAAAAAACTCCGGGGTAGATGGGTTAAAGGGGTAGCCACTCTTAAAGGGATAGACGCTCTTAAAGGGACAGTCTCTCTTAAATGGACAGGTGCTCTTATAGGGGTAGCCGCTCTTAAAGTGGCAGCCGCTCTTAAAGGGGCAGTCGCTCTTAAAGGAGAGCCACTTTTAAAGGGGCAGTTACCCTTAAAGGGGCAGTCACTCTTAAAGGGGCAGTCACTCTTAAAGGGGGTAGTCACTTTTAAAGGGATAGACACTCTTAAACGGACAGTAACTCTCAAAGGGACAGTTACTCATAAAGAAGCAGACACTCTTAAAGGAGTAGACACTCTTAAAGGGTTAGTCACTCTTAAAGGGATAGTCACTCTTAAAGGGACAGAGACTCTTTAAAAGGCAGTCCCTCTTAAAGGGGCAGTCACTTTTAAAGCGACAAACACTCTTAAAGGGAAAGTCCCTCTTAAAGGGATAGTCACTCTTAAAGGGACAGTCACTCATTAAAAGGCAGTCCCTCTCAAAGGGGTAGCCACTCTTAAAGGGGAAGCCACTCTTAAAGGAATAGCCACTCTTAAAGGGAAAGTCATTCTTAAAGGGACAGTCACTCTTAAAAGGGCAGCCACTCTTAAAAGGGCAGTGACTCTTAAAGAGGCAGTAACTCTTAAAGGGGCAGACACTCTTAAAGGTATAGTTACTCTTAAAGGAGCAGACACTCTTAAAGGGCTAATCACACAGGTGTACTCTGGAAGTCACTGTTAAAGGTGCGCCCTTTTCAAGCACTATGTATTTTCTTCTGGAAATGCAAATCTAGTTTAATAAGTGTACCAAACATGGCACTTCTCAATTTTTAAACAGGGTTTAAAGTAAAATGTCTGGTAAACAGCTGAGCAACAATGGGTGACATAGTGGAAAATGAACGCCATGTGCCATATCATCCACAAATGAGAATGTGGATGACAAAATTTAATATGGGCCCCCCTTCCCCAACCAGTCTCCTATATGCATATGATAATCACTCCCAGACAACACAAAGTGCAATTCCCCTGATTTCTAATGAATTTACTTTAATAAAATTTTTTAATAAAAAGGTCTGCCTTCAGCCACCACAAGAGGGAGCTCAGTGCATAGGAATTTATACAGTGACTATTCACTTGAAACTAAAATAATTTCATTGCACTGAGCTCCCCTCAGTGGCAGCTGCATGAAAATGCAGTGCTTTTACATCATGAAGAGAAAAGAGTTCAGAGCAGGCCCCCTCCCCTTGGTCCCCATAGCAGTTGTATGGTTTTCTTCCATTGGAGGAACGTCACTGGTTGGTAGCTGTAGTAATAAAAGCAGCAGCACAATCAGCACCAGCTGTCTGGACAGTAGTAGTAGCTGACCACTTCCGCTTCCACCGCTTCTCCCTCACTTCCATTGGCGACAGATTATTATTGTGAAGGAAGAGGGTGACATTGTGGACTGAACGGCCTACTCATCATCTCAGTCACAGCGGGATGGTGTTGATATTAACTCTGAATCTGAAACCATGCCTTTGAGCCATGGTTCAACTCATTCCTCCTTCTACTTCTTTGGGCCCCAGTCAAGCATCTTTACAGGATCTCTGCCTTCCCCGTCCCCTCTAGTGATATGCCTTGTTTTTGCTTAAAAGAGACCCTGGGTGCAATATAAGAAACACAGGTGAATCTTTCTGTTGAAGAGTTGTGGAACAGTCAATGTTTTGACTGATTTGAAGAGGAGGTTCAGGTGGAAGCGGAAGTTCTGATGACTGAAATGCATAGCTACGTTTGTGGTGGTAGTAGTAGCACTTATAGCCATAGTGGTAGCAGCGGTAGAGTTAATGGTAGCTATGATGGCTAGAGATGAGCGAATTTTTCAAAAATTCGATTCGGCTAGTTCGCCGAATTTTCCGAAAACATTTTCTTCGATCCGAATAAATTTGTTGCGAATCGCTTTAAAAAACGGCTACTTCCGGGCTGCAGAGAGCCTGGATAGTGGTGTAGAAAACTGTGCCTTACAGTAAAACGCATAGGGAGTAGTATTGAGCGAGCACTTCTGTGCTTGTATGCTTGGGTGCTCTGGCCAAGCAACCGAGCATAATGTTAGTCAATAGGACTAAACCAGGCACCACCCACTCGGAAGAGGGGAGGGTGTCTGGTTAATAGAAAAAGGTTAGAATCGCGACTTCTCTTTTACTCCTTTCGCTTGTAAAAGTATGCAAATTAACTGAATTTGTACGCATTTGCGCACAATGCGTACGCATTAGAGTCCAAATGCGTACGCATTAGCGTCCAAATGTGTACGCATTAGCATACAATGAGTAGCATTAGCGTACAAATCAACATTACAGTGAACGCCAGCATTGCGCTTGAATACACTCGGTGTTCTACTGTGGTAGTGGAAGAATACTGTGAGCCAGTGTGACACGCACATAACAGGCTTCTTAGAATCGCTGCACACTTTTATAAATTTGGGCAGTTAAGGGGCCAAAACTCACCAAACAACTCAAGTCTGAACTCAGCCTTACAGGTCAATGTTAGCGCCAGTTATAAAGAATCGTGCAGAGGCCCAAGATCCTACTAAAGCGCCAAAAGCGCACGCCTTTTACACCAATTCACTGATTCCACATACATTTCGACAGAACCTGTTCTATTACACTCTTATACAAGCAGAGCCCCCCCCAAGACAGGTTGGAGATAGCAGTGGCAGCAGCATCAGCAGACTATAGAGTGGCACAACGACAATGTGGCCAGATGGCAGCAGCATGAGTAGGCCACAGAGTGGCAGAATGACAGACCCTGGAAGTGGCAGCAGCAGTGGAAGTAGTAGTACAATTTGGAGGCCACAGAGTGGCACAATTACCTAATTTTGACATAGCGGCAGCCAGGGGACGGCATGTGGAGTCAGCGGCGGCAACAGCAGCATCAGGTCGGAGAGTGGCATGATGACGTACCCTGAACAGCTGACCGTAATAAAAAATTCTCGTCCTTTTGGTTTTGATGTTCTTATCAGTATCGGGGCTGGTTATGCCAGTGGACAGGAACGTAAGACAGAGGAGGTGCAGTGAAGGCTCCAGCTTTGCTTCGACTGTGACAAAATGTCAATATTGACCCAAGACACTAAGAAAGTTTGGAGTTTCGTCTTGAGATTGAGCTGGCGGTCTGCAGGGCGCTGAGCTACCACCTGTGGGAGCCCCTGCCTCTCGCCTCCCCCATGCTCATCGCTGAGTGTCCCGGGGGCCGGAATTGTTTACTTTTAAAAATATGAGTGTTCAAAACAAACAGGGTTTCCTGTGTACTTGAGCTTTGAATAATGGAATAGGACTACAGAACATACCTAAAAATTTACGACTGACATGCTGCTGCAGAGGAAAGTGGTACAGTAACAGCAGCTGCAAGAGTCAGCAGTCAAACAAATTTCAAGGCCACAGAGTGGCACCGTAAGAGCAGCTGCAAGAGGCAGCAGTGGAATACATTTCAAGGCCACAGAATGGGAGAGGCAGCAGGAGTCATACTAACTTTAATGAGACAGAATGGCACAGTGACATACCCTGGGAGAGGCCTCTCGCCTCCCCCATGCTCATCGCTGAGTGTTCCGGGGGCCGGAATTGTTTACTTTTAAAAATATGAGTGTTCAAAACAAACAGGGTTTCCTGTGTACTTGAGCTTTGAATAATGGAATAGGACTACAGAACGTACCAAAACATTTATGACTGACATGCTGCTGCAGAGAAGAGTGGTACAGTAACAGCAGCTGCAAGAGGCAGCAGTCAAACAAATTTCAAGGACACAGAGTGGCACAGTAACAGAAGCTGCAAGAGTCAGCAGTCAAACAAATTTCAAGGCCACAGAGTGGCACCTTAACAGCAGCTGCAAGAGGCAGCAGTCGAATACATTTCAAGGCAACAGAGTTGGAGAGGCAGCAGGAGTGGTACCAATTTTAAAGAGACAGAATGGCACAGTGACATACCCTGGGAGAGGCAGCAGCAGTTAAAAAAATGTAAATGCAACATACCGTAGAGTAGCACAATTACATACTTTGGACGTAGCGGCAGCTGGGAGACAGCGTGGGTAGGCAGCAGCTGGGACGCAGCATGAGTAGGCCACAGAGTGGCACAATTACATAGTTTGGACGTAGCGGCAGCTGGGAGACAGCATGTGGAGGCGGCGGCAGCAGCAGCATCAGGGCACAGAGTGGCATGGTGACATAGCCTGGAGGTGACAGCAGTAGCAGCATGAGGGGACCTGATTGTTGAGGTGGCAGCATCATCAGAAGGCTACATACTGGGTTAGTGACAGTGGAGTGGAGAGGCTGGTGGTAAAGTCACTGGTAAAGATGCTGGGTGGTAGAAGGAGCAGCTGGTAGATGTGTGGCATCAGGCGGGTGGCAGCATCATAAGAGTGGCTGAGTCAGGTAGCCTAATACAGTCTCATTTGTCAAGGTTTGGGTGACGCATCATGGCTGATCTAATCTGATGCATCAGGCATTGGTGGGTGGAAATCCTGGCTGATCTACGCCTGATTCATCTTGACAAAGGTGAGTTTTTCCACATTTTGGAAGGACAGGCGAGTTCTCCTTGTGGTAACTATGGCCCCCGCTGCACTGAACACCTGCTCTGATGACACACTACTAGCCGGGCAGGACAGCTTCTCCAGTCCAAACTCCAGTGGCCACAAATCCAGTTTGGCTGCCCAGTAGTCCAGCAGATCTTCAATGTGGGGTGGCAGGGTTCTGTCCAAGTAGGCCACCACCTGCTGGTTCAGGATCTGCTCCTGGTCTACCTGCTGCTGCTGCTGCTGTCGCCGCTGCTGGTGAGTACTTTCCGCACTTGGCGGGTGAAGAAAGCTGCTCATCAGCGACTCCAGACTCAAGTTGCTACTGATGGAGCTGGTACTGCTCCTAATCCCCGACCCTCCCCCACAGCAGCCGTGGCAGTGGTACGTGAGCACTGAGGGTCTACCCAGTCAGACCTGCGAGAGGATGGACGATGATGCAGATAGGCAGCAGCCAACTGACTACATAGGATGTCTCTATAGTACTTCAGTTTGTCCTCCCTCTCAGCAGGTAAAAAAAGGCCCCCATTTTAGACCGGTAGCGAGGGTCCAAGAGGGTGGAGAGCCAGAAGTCATCCCTTTGCTGGATGGTGACTATTCGGCTGTCACTACGTAAGCAAGTGAGCATGCATCGGGCCATTTGCGCAAGTGATTCGGAGGGACTTCCTGCCTCCAACTCCACTGTATACTGCCATGGTGTCTCTGGGTCATCTGCCTCATCTTCCGCATCTCACTCTACCTCCTCTGGCTGCTCCTGCTCCACCTCTTCTGTCACCTGGGTAGAAAAACCACTAAATACTTGTGCTCCAATGTCCTTCTCCTCCTCCAGATCAGCCCCCACCGGACTAATGTGGCCATGAGATGCAGTCTCCAGTTCCCTG